>VJMY01001405.1:0-13237 GCA_009869795.1 Neelides sp. FZ-2019 | reverse complement strand
TTTATTACACAATGCATGTAATGATAAGTATCAACTCTATAAACTTATATATTAAAAATTAAAAATGATATATTCATTTTCCAGAAATTGGTTGAAATAGAAACAAAAAATAAGAAATTAAAAACCTTTCTGAAACTAATAGGAATTTCAAGAAATATTCTTGTTTTGATTTTAACTTCATTAGCAGCGATGATTTTTAAACCGAAAATGAGTTTAACTGGAGATATTCCTGGTGGATTTCCTCCAATTGAACCACCAAGCTTCATTTTGGCAAATCCAGCGAACACCACATTGATTCAAGAAGAAAACTTTTTCTCAACTCTTTCATATCTGAGCAGCGGTCCATTTGTCGTTGCTTTAATTTCAATACTTCAAAATGTGTCAGTTCTTAAAGGGTTTGGAAAATCAGAAGGAACAGACGCAGGTCAAGAAATATTGGCTTTAGGGATCACCAACGTTGTTGGGTCATTTTTTAATTCAATGCCAATTTGCGGTTCATTTTCGCGTTCTGCAGTTAATTATGCTTCCGGAGTTAAAACTCCTTTAAATGGAATTTTTACTGGTAAATAGAAAAAATAGTTAATTGAAACTTACACTTAATGTTACACAATTTAATAATTATAAATTAAATTATTTAATCAATATAATTTACTTATAAAATTACTATTATTGGTTTTTGATCATAATTAAAATTTAAAGCATTTCATTTTGTAGGTGTGCTGGTTTTAATTTCAATTCAATATTTAACGCCAACATTTTACTATATACCGAAAGCAAGTTTGGCAGCTGTAATTATTATGGCTTTAACTTCACTTGTGAGATATCAAGATATTTTACCAATGTGGAGAGTTTCTAGTAAATAATAAAGATGTTTTATAATTTTGAAATAATTATTTTAAAATATTTATATAAAAATTTAAATCAAGTTATATAATTTAAATATTCATTCACAGAAATCGACTTTTTCATATCTCTCATCACTTTTATCGCAGCATTGCTATTAGGAATGGAATACGGGATTGGAATTGGAAGCGGCGTAAATCTCTTCGTATTAATATTTAACGTATGGCAATTAATCACGATTAGCTAATTTATAAATATTTTTATTTGTAATAATTAATATGAATAAACTCTCATTTTTAACAGATGACTCGACCTTCAATTGAACTCGAAGAGAGAGATGGAATATTTTATGTTGCTCCAGAGTCTCTTTCGTATCCATCGTTTGATCATTTTCTTGACAAAGCGAGAAAACTCGATAAAAAAAAGAAAATCATTGTTGACTTGAAAAGATGTCCCAAAGTGGATTTCTCAATTGCTTTAGGGATGAATACACTGGTCAAAGATACCAGTAGTATTGCATTTATAAATGTGTCCAAAGAAACTCAAAATTCATTTTTAAATGCTGGAATGTCAAATTCATATTTTATTGACCAGTTAATTGAAAATTCAATGCCAAACATTATACTTGATTTAAAACCAGAATAAATATAAGAATCTAATAAATTAATAAATATGATATTATAATTTTATAATATAGACTAATAAAGATAAAACAATAAACTTTAATTTTGTGCACGCCAATGTCAAGCTAATTTATTAATTCATTCAATGAGTAAATGTTCCTATGTATGTATATACCTAAATAATTATAAATATGTAAATAAAAAGAATAACCAGAAAATAAAAGTCTTAGAAACATTTTTATTCCTAAAACAAGCTTTAAACTAATATTAAATACTATAAAATATGTATACATATAATTAATTTAATTAATAACTTATATATAATTGAAAGGAAAAAATTGTTCTAAGCTATTTTAATGAAATAATTAATCTGAATGATAATGAAAATAATGATACGACTCATCAAAATGCATCTCAATAATCAAAGCGAAATTACTGTTTTTATAAATTCATTTAAATCGATTCTTATGATTGATATAGTAAAATAGTCGCATACTTAAAATTTAGTAAAGAAACACCAACTGACTGCATTTGATAAATTTAATCTACAAGTTTTAAGTTAGGTCATATAAATATTGGGTGAGTATGTTTAACACAAACTTATTTGAGAGAATTATTAACAGACGGAAAGGATTTACTAACATTACATGTAAAAAATATGAGTTGTATTAGTAATTTGATGTTACATTAAAATAAAACCTCAAGACCACAAGATGAGCTTTAGAAATAGGATATTTCACATTGAATTTCTAAACTTGCAGCTTCCTTTTCTTCTTTGATTTTTTTCAGTCAAATAAAAATAAACTAACTGTGTCAGTTTTGGTTTTTATTGTGTAGGCAACTACCTAGTTCTTATTCCTTGTCATCTAATAAATTAGATTTTTTACAAATCAATTTCACAACAACTTTTTTGATACAATTGAGTAAAGTCGAGAGAATTTTGATACAAAAGCGTATTAACAAAGTCTGTATAGGATATCCGATAAGATAAATAGTGTTATTAAATGCTTTTAATTAACTCAGAAATTCTTTTGTTGTTTTATAAATTGATATTTTATTTGATTCTTAAACTATGAATTAGTTTAAATAATATTTATTTTATAATAAAGAATTTTAAAAACATTTTCACAACAGTAGTTTGCGTGGCATTTATATTATAAGTCGGCATCATAATCATAATTTATAACAAATGCTAATGAATTTGAACTAGGAAGGCTAAAAAGAAATTAAAAATTTCTATTTGTACCATTAGATTTAGAATTCAAGAGGTGAAGTAAAGTGCAATGATGATTATGATAATGATAAATTTGCATAAATATAATAAAGCTTTTTAATCCTCCGCTTCCACTTTCTATTCCACTTGAAGATTGAATGCATTATTTTTTATATGAATACACAGAGTTAACTTGCTTTTAACTATTTACTATGTAACTTATATTGTATATATGCATTGTTATCCATATTTTATACGAGCAGACATCTAGACTTTGATTTCATGAAGACCAGTTTCTATCTTACTATGCATTTCCATGAATATTGAAAGGTAATAAAGGGAAGAAGGTAAGTTGTCAAAGGAACGAGCATGAAGATTAAAAAAACGAGTTATGCCTAAACTTCATCAACGGGTTATGCCTTCTTAGCTAAAAAGCATATAGAAGAGATAACACATTGACACACACTATGCACTCATCTATACACATGAACATGAATGATCGATGTTTATAATGCACGTATTCGCATTTTCACCTCTCTCATTCTTATCCTTCCAATCTCGTATTAAAGCTGCTAAAGAAAATAAAACGTCATGCATATAAGCCAAACATACAAGTAAATACAATCTTTATGCACTTTAGAACTATACTGAATAAATCTTTATCAAAATAAAACAACGCTATGTTCTATGTTCTCTTTGCGATTCAATCATATTTAGGATGCACAATTTTGAATCTTATATTTAATAATAATGATAGGAACATAAAAATAACTCGCAGTCGAGGAATGTAAATAAAAAGTATTATACACACATGTGTAGTAATAGGAAGCACAAAGCTTATCGGTCTTAGACACTTGCAGGATATGAATGATTTTATATTACTTAATCGGTAATATTGTGAATCCACTACTAAAGTATATAGGATAACATCTGAATGTTTATACATACTTAAGTAACATTAGGAAAGGAACATATATAGAAGTAGAATCTATAGCCACGCGAACCTATCCAAATTATATGAGAGTTTAAATGAGATCTTCTCGACTCCTTTGGTGTGTTACATCAGACAAGAGACAATTTCACTTTCAATTTAAAAGGACCAACTCCTTCACATGCAGTAAACATTTCCTACAACAACCTCATTGACTCTTGTACTTCTCGAGAAATCATTAAATTATTTTTGTTTTCCCTTATTTAAAAATCAAATATTTTTTATTTTAGATAATATTTAAATATAATACAACTTTTACTTGTATAAGTATATTATTAAAAATTATAATTAATTAATACTATATAAAAAATTTTCTCATAGTTAGATAGAATAGCTGTTTTCTTTGTTTAATAAATTTTAAAAGCAAATTGTCATGAAATATATGAAATAAAAAAGACATTCAAGCGTCTTTAGTTAAAAAAAGATTAAATAACGTCATTGAAAAACGTTATTAGTTAACTAAAATTATTTAAATTACTTAAAATGTGTGCTGATATATTGGCATTGAAATTTTAATATATTATTTAAGCTTTCGTGCAGTGTATTGTTAAATATGTTTACATTTGGTGTGAGCATGGGAAGTTAATATTGACGTTCAACCTTCTAGGACCTAAGGTGAACCGTATACAGCAATGACTTGAAGGACAATAAATTTACAACGTCTTCTCATCATCATCACTTCATTAAGTTTTATAGTTTACAACATTACCTGAAGAATAAAGAGGATCAACAAAAATTATAACTGTTTGGTTCTAATTCGTCAGTTGCCTTCATTTTGTTTGTCATATCCGGAAATTGACAAACTGTGATATACCTAGTGATTATTTTTAAGATTGAATAGGAATGGAATCTCGGCGCACAAACTCTTCACACAATAATAAAACGTGCAAGAGGTGAGAAATAGTCAAGTTTAATTAAATTACCAATTTAGCTTTACACTTCAAATTACTCTATAGTTCACCACATTATTATTATATTTAATAAGGAGTGATTTTATTAGAAAAATGAATTGCTGGAAAAAACGATCAAAACTTGAAAAATATTTGCTAGCTGGGGCATTAACATTAATTTTTATTTCTACCGCACTTGCCGCTATTCTCGCCACACATTTAACGACAAAAACAAATCTTGAAGGTAATGTTTGAAAATTATAAGTGAAATTATTATATAAATGTATTGTACTCTTTGAATTTTAAGGATAGTTTATTTGATATTTTTTCTAAATTTAAAAATAATTTCATATAAACTTGGAAAATCAGACTTGGAAAAAACCTTCGTTCCTAAAAATCCACATGCAAGAATAAATAACCATGAAGATAATTCTGACTTGAATGTCTGTTTAACAGAAACATGTATTCATACTGGTAAATTGCCATTAATAAAGATCAAATGTTTTTCAGCAAATTTAAAAATAATTAAATACATAAAATTTAGCTGCAGAAATAATTTCAAATTTGGATCTTTCAATGGATCCTTGTGATAACTTTTATAAATTCGCATGTTATGGATTTGAAAAGAATAACGTCATTCCCGTGAGATATAAATACTATGAATGTTTTCAAAAAATATAATAAGTAGATTTAATTCAATTCAATTAAATCTTGTATACTTATCAATTAAATATTGCACTATAAGACACTTAATGAGTTAATGTATGTACAAGTAATGAAGTTGGTTTTTTTTGTTACAGGAAGAAAAAGCAATTATTACCTCTGTATCAAAAATTAAAACTAAATTGGATTTACAATTAAAAGGGATTGTGGAAGAAAAAGCAAATACTACTGAACCAAAAGCATACAAGCATGTGAAATCTTTATACAGAAGTTGCTTAAATAAAAGTAATTGAAAACTTAATTAAAGAAATATATCCATCCATGTTTATTCTTTTCAATAAAACCTGGATATTTATGTTTCAAGTTGCAACTATATTAAGCAATGATTTGTAATTATTTCAGATAAGATAAATAAAGACGGGTTAAAGCCTTTAGAAAGAATAATCTTAGAACTTGGTGGGTGGCCTGTTGTTGAAGGGGAACAATGGTCATCAAATTCAACATGGTATGAAGATGTTTACCTCTTGCGGCAACTTGGTTATTCAGTCGATTATGTAAGAATTTATTAAATGATGAATTTTTACCTAATTTAAATAATTTATTTTCATATTATATTCTATCAACACTTTTTTAAAGAATTGTATTCAAACATTAAATAGATGTAATGAAATTAGTAAATTGATTCCTTGATGATTCTTTAGTTTGTAGATTTTTCTGTTACCACTGACTTTAAATCCGCCGTTCGTGTTCTTAATGTAAGCATTAATTACAAATATTTTGAATTATTGTTTATTCATATTGAAATTATAGATGACAGACAGTCAAACGTCATAACGCCCCACTTCCTGGAATACCCACACTATCCTTTAATTCTTTTAACATGTTAGGATAGGGGAAAAGGATAGAGTAGGGCATTCCAGGGAGTGGGGCAGTATGAGCGTTTGACGTTACATATAAGTTACGTGGTTCAATTATTTCTATTATAATTATTAAAATCAAAGTTAATAATACATCTATGTATGCATATAAAGTTAGATAAAGCAGATTTAGGATTGAACCGCGAACATTTACTAAAAGATTTAAAAGAAGATAATGAAATCTCAGCATATCACAAATATCAAGTAAGTTATTTATAGAAAATATGATATTTGTTCATAAACTTAGTTAGTATAGATTCATTAGCTTTAGTGAACAATTAATGTAATCTTTGTTTATGTGACTTTTGCAAATTTTTTATTAAGGTGAATTTGGCTATTTTACTTGGAGCGGAAGAAGAATTTGCCAAATCAGAAATGGGGAAAGTTTTAAAATTTGAAAAACAATTAGCTAATGTTAGTTAAATTAGCATATTTATCTTGAAAATTGGTTTAAAGAAAGTTTCACATTATTTGAAAAAATATTTGATTTTTTTCATTTAATTTCATTCACTAATAACATTTCATTCTTTATCCTACTAGTTTTCAATGTCTAAAGAAGATCGAAGAAATGATAGTAAGTTATATAACCCAATGACGATTGAAGAGCTAGAACGAAATTTTACATTCGTTCCATGGTTGGAATACTTTAATACCTTACTCCCAAATACGGTAAAAATAAAAAAATAAAAATATTTTATCAATTAATTATTTAAGTATATATTTTAAAGACTCAAGTGGACAAAGACGAAAGAGTCATCATTTATGAGCTCGAGTATCTCAAACAATTTCAAAAATTAATCAATAAAACAGAAAGAAGGTAAAAACAATAATAATTAAAAATGGACATTTAAAATTTATGCCCCTTAATACTAGTCTATTAAAAATTTCTTACTTTTGATTTTCATTTAATCTTTTGTACAGAATTCAGCAAAATTATTTAATATGGAGGGTAGCCGCTGACTCAATTACGTATTTAAGTGACAATGCTCGAACTTTGCAGTTAGAGTATTTAATGTCATTAACTGGACTTGTGAGAAATTCTGAAAGATGGAAAGAATGCATAAAGATTATTACATCAAGGTATTATTAAATTAATTAAAACATATCATTACATTGATATTATATAAAAATTTTAATTTGATATTTTGAAAAATTAAAATATGGTATTTTATATGTATTGATTTCTCAAAGTTTACTAGCAAATGCAATTGGTTCAAATTATGTTCGGCGTCACTTTTCCGAAACATCAAAAACTGCTGCATGGGATATTGTAAATAATATTCATTCGACTTTTCTCATTATTCTCAATTCTACAAATTGGATGGACAGCAAAACAAAGTTGGGGGCTTTAGAATTTTAGTTTATAAATTCATTATATAATAATGCTAATTTAAAAATTAATCCATTTCTTATTATTTTAATTTAATATCAAATAATCAATATTTGAATTGGTCTTTAGACTTAGAGCATATGAAAAAGCGATCTCAATGAGTGCTAACGTTGGATATCCGAAGGATCTTCTAAATGAAACATTACTTGATGGTCTTTATGATGGAGTAATAAAAATACATATTTCGATGTCATTAATTATGATGATTCATAATGCTTAACTTAAAAGGGAATTTAAATGCAATATTATATATTTCAAATCGTGAATTTATAGTGATACTATATTATATTATATTTTATAGTTGGAAATTGACAAGGAAACTTATTTGGAAAACGTGTTAAGTTTATCCAAAATGATGACAGATTACTCGTTTAATAGTTTAAGAAGAGGATTCAATGAGAGTGGTTGGGTCACAATTGGAAGACCAGCAGTTATTAATGCATTTTATGACAGACTTGGGAATAGCATGAGTAAGCCAAAATTCTTAAAACAATTTTCAGTGTATTTATAAGGATTTTATATTTTCCATGTAAATAAATTTGAATGTACACAATGTATGTAAATAGTTGCTATATATTTTTGGTATAGTTTTTCCAGCTGGAATATTAATGGGAAATTTATTCAACAAAGATCGGCCAAATTATCTTAACTATGGAGCAATAGGGTGGGTGATTGGGCATGAAATAACTCACGGTATGAAATGGTGTAAAGGACCTACAGTGTGATTTATTTACAACGTTAGTAACGTGTAATGTTAAAGTATAGGAGTAATTTGCCGTTTAATATTTCTAAATAAATATTCAAATGTAAAATAAGATTGCTAATTCAAGCACTTAGAATGAGTGTTGACCAGAACGGTCAACACTTTGAACATCTTCTATAGAAAATTAGAAAATCTTATAGCATTACGTTACTAACGTTGCAAATAAATCACATTGTACATATATATTGGCAAATACATTACAATTATTATTAATGCAAATAATTTTTGTTATTTGTTTAGGTTTTGATGATCGAGTAAGTTCAATATAATTTATTAATTGATCATGTGAATAGTAATTAAAAATTCTTTACACAATATTAAATGAGTTGTTTTAATTATTTTAACATTTAAAAAATTATCAAGGGAAGACAATTTGACAGTAGAGGAAATTTAAATAATTGGTGGGAACGAGACACTGAATTGGCTTTTCTTCAAAGAGCTAAATGCATTATAAACCAATACAACAATTTTACATCAGATGTTTTAAATTTGAAAGTATGTGTTGTTATCGAGCTAATCATTTAAGATTATAAAATGAAAATTAATAAATGTAATAAAAACAAAATTTCTTTCTTAACATTAGATAAATGGAGTGAGAACACAAGGAGAAAATATAGCTGATCTTGGCGGTAAATAATAACAAATTTAATTTAAATTGATTGCAATATCTTACTCGAAAAAATATAAATACCGGTATATTTAGGTATCAATAATGCTTATTGGGCTTATCAAATATGGTCTCATAAAAATGGACAAGAGAAGGTAAATAAAGTTTTAAATTTAAAGAATAACAGCAAAAATTATTATAACGTTTATCCCATTTATAACGCCTATGTTCTCCTGGGAAATTTTTCAATTTGCTTGTTACAACTACTCCTATGAGTGATTTCAGTGCATAATTAAAGCAACAAATAAGGTATTTTACTTATAAAATATTTTTTATAAACAAAAAAACATATAATTACAGACATAAAGAAACAAATACCAAATTAACAACTACATTAACACAACACATTACAAAAGTTATTATACAGGGTCACCAGTTAGTCTTGTCCAGGGGTCTAGAGCAGAAACTACAAATGCCACAACAACATGCTATACACCAATTAAAAGAGCGTCAAAAGTTACATTACTGATATAATTTTCATTAAAATATTCGAATGTTTAAATATTTTTTGAGGGCATTTTAAAATGTATTAATCTGCTATGAGTCAACAAAATTAAAAATGCGGGAAAGTTAACGTCATAATAATGGTCACTAATTAAGTGTGAAAACTTAATTGAATGTCGTAATTGCTCTTTAAGAACATTAATTTTTGTTATATAAATTGATAGAAAAATTTCTGAAAATCATTCCTGCCACTATGAAAAACCTCAGAAAATACTTTCCATTTTTTATTCTCAATTATTAAAATATTTAAACATATATTAATGAAAAGTATATAATTAGAGTAACTTTTGACGCTCTTTCGATCGGTGTATAGCATATTGTTGCGGCATTTGTAGTTTTGGCTCTAGACCCCTGGACAAGACTAACTCCTGTATATAAAAACTATTATAAAAATAAAATTGCATTGAAAAGCATTAATTAACTAAAAATAAAGAATTAAAATGTGAAAAATGAATTATATGCATATAAAATAATTAAAGATCTTTTTAATATTTATTTATAATTTTATGAAAAATATTTTATAAATAAAATACCTTATTTGTTGCTTTAATAATGCAAAGGTTAATTAAAAGGCAATTAAATCACGCATAGGAGTAGTTGTAACAAACAAGTTGACAAATTTCCTCAGAGAACATAGGTGTTAAGAATGGAATAGACTAGACAGTATATTAATTTACAATTAGATGATACCTATGTTATATTAAATTATAAATTTTACACTACTAAAATGAGTATTAATTAATTATTAAACTGAATTCTTTAGATCCTTCCAGGACTTAACTTTACTCAAAATCAATTATTTTGGATTTCTGCTGCAAATATTGTAAGATTGCTATAGACTATAATATTAAATATAGTATCTTTAAATTTATATTGTTGATATATAAGTAAATGTTTAATTTGAGATAAGATAAGGTCTTTATTTCATTTTTAATCATTTTAATAACAAGAATTCAAGTAATTGCATAAATAATAATTAAAATAATTATCAGTATAATAATTTTATATGATCACTAAAGATGTAATTTAATTCACAATTTATAAATAATTTAAATATCTTCCTCTGATAATATTGTAATACGATTGCTTAATCATGCCTTATTTTACTTTCAATTAAATTCAAATGCTTTAAATTTTTTAGTATTGCAGCAAGGTTCGCCCAGAAGCATTAAGACAAGAAATTTCAATTAACTCTCATGCACCAGGAGAATTTCGTGTAATTGGAACCTTTTCCAATATGAAAGAGTTTTCAAATGATTTTTCCTGCCCACCAAATAGTCCAATGAATCCTAATGCTAAATGCCAAGTTTTTTAAATTCAAACATTTTAATTATTTAATTATCCATTTATATTTACTAATTAAAGTAAGTACATCTGTATAATATTAGCATTAAATTATTTATATATTAATAAAAACCATAATTTTTAGTAGCTAGGTACTTTATTCAAAAAGATTTATAAGTTAATATATAAAAGATAGTTTAAGTAAACTCATCTAACAATAAGTTGAATTAATGATTTTATTAAAACCTAGGTATGTATGTATTCAATGTAACCTATGATTATAACCTTTAACTGTGATTGTGCATTTGTGATATTAAAATTAAATAAATTTCTCCATATCATATATATACTGTAGCGTGAAGGATCCCAAGATCCAACGCTCCCACGACGTGAAGACGCAAATATTATGTAAAGAAATTCTCCAATGAGTCAGAGGATTTGACAAAGAAGAACCCAAAGCAGCAGAACCTCAGATGGGTGCCAGACGTAGTGGGGTGAGGAATAGACTTCAAAAGTCTATTCCTTGCTCATCTCATAATTCGATTACAATAAAAGTATACTTATAATTTTTAATAATTCAACCATTATTCTGCATCTTTAGTGGGTTAAGAACGCAGAAAACCTCTTTACATTAAATAATGGATTAATCAATTATTTCATTATTATTATTTCCTCCCTATGCTTGTTCCATTAGAGTTAATCTCTAGAGTAAGAAATTTCCTATCATCTTTAAATCATTGATTGTATAATATTGAAGTTAACCCTTTAATCCATAAGATAGCTTCAAGTCTTCTTCTGCCGTCTATTCTTCCTGTTCCTCCACATCGTCGTCGTCATCGTATTCTTGATCTTCCTCCATGTTTACCTTCTCGCCATCAGAGATTCCTTCCATCTGATGATGTGAAGAAGTTTTGTGGGTTCTGTGAGTTCCAATATTGTATTCTTCCAGTATATTGTTTTCCCCGTGGGGATGAGAATAACGCATTCGACCAAATGCATCCAGTTCATATAGATTGGATTGGAAGCTCGGTGAAAAAAGGAGCCCATAAATCTTACATGAAGTGGTGGATCAAAATGGCTTGGCCTCAATTTTTTAATTTTATTTAGTATGATCTTTATTCCTCTTACGTCAGCTGCTTCCTTTATATCCTTTTGGGAAATTTCTATCAACTAGCAATGGACCCAACGTCAGTTGTGGCTTTAATGGCAGTTGAAACTTGAGGGGATTCTATTCTAAAGTGTGTTGTTTTATCCGGATTTTAGGCCTGAGTGATTGAAATTCTGAGACTTTATTACTTTTTAATATTTTACCATTGTTTAATTTAATAATTGCGTCAACATATGTAATGAGTAAGGCTCGCAATAAATAGTTATGATTTTGGCTAACTATATCTATATCTGAATAAATAGATATCATTAGAATCTTTATTATATGCCTAAAATTTTGCAGAAGCGATTATCATGGCTTTAATTTCACTTATGAGATATCAAGATATTTTACCAATGCGAAGAATTTCAAGTAAGTAATCAATTAATAATGAAAATGGCATTTAATTTTTTTAAATTCCTAATTTTTAATAAAATAGGCATAAATTTAAATGAATATATAAATTTGAAATATTTATTTACAGAAATCGACTTTTTCATATCCCTTCATCACTTTTGTGGCAGCATTATTAGGAATCGAATACGGGATTTGAATTTGAAACGATTTAAATCTTCTTATTTAAAAATTTAAAGTAGGAACGATTTTATTTTAAGTTTCCACAGATTCCGGAAATTTAACAAATCTCTCAGCGATTTTACTCAAGAAGACTATTAAATTCCGACTAGCTGAAAAAAAAGAAATATTAAAATTTGATGATTAATCAAAAGTAGATATGATTTGGAAGAGCTAAAGAAAACATATCCTTATTTGCATATGATAATAATGGAACATTATATATTATTAAATATTTTTTTACTAAAGCAAATAAGAAAGAAAATACAATCATCAACTCAAAAGTTCACAATATTTAAATAATAACCAGTATAACCAAACTGAATTGATAGTATATGTTATTTATGTGCTATTTCACAATTATCTAATGATAATGCCAAATGAAAATAGTTTATTAGTTTGATTTGTATGTAGTTCAATTTATTTCTTATAATTTTTATTGTTGAGATATTTAAATTATTTACTGTTTAAATACCTTGGAATTGATAAGGAATTCTGAAATGTTTCATGGAAACTAAAACGCAATTACATCATTTATTTTCCTTTATTAATGACATTTAATAAACATTTTTTTTAATTTTCAGCATTGTTACATAATGATTGCAATTTAATAATATATAAATATATATATTATGACCAAGGATATATAGTAACATTGCAAAATGCAATCATTTAAAAGATAGCCATTTTCATTGCCATTGGCATTGAAATTCAATGGAAAATGAAATGCCTTTATTTTTCAAAGCAAACTTTTTATAATCATCCTTTT
>VJMY01001404.1:0-13243 GCA_009869795.1 Neelides sp. FZ-2019 | reverse complement strand
ATATTGTATTAATATAAAAATTACAAATTAATTGGAGTTTGAAGTTCAAAAATTACAAATTAATATTTTCAATAAATTTATAATTTATAACACATAAATTTCGCATTTCAATTAAATTTAATTCAAACTTGCTCGCTAAGAAATCGTATATAATCTCCGATAATAAATATATTTTGCATATAAAATACGTCAATAATCTCAATTACTAAATAGAAGCTGAGAAGATCAAACGTTTAAAGTTTATCTTTAAGGTATGAATACATAAGTATATTTTATTTGATTATATAAGTATTTCTTCTAATGATAAATAATAATGCGCAAGTAATTAACTTTAATATAAAATACATGAATTTGATCTTTCCAACTAAATAAACATTGTTGATAAATCACCTCGGGCTAACACAATGCCCAAAAAATTAAAAATTTATCAACTATTGACACTAGCACTAATTCATATAATTATGTATTCATATTGATGTAAGTTACGTAATCTTGATCTTATCATTACATTACTGTTTCTAACATTAAGAGAAATTCTCTCAAATGATGTGTTTTTCAACTTTATGGACCAGAAACATTTCCTTGCATTGAACAGTTTGATAGGTTGAAAACACAATTCGACTGTTTATTTAATTTTAATTTATTAATCAGCACGCATACTGATTCATTTCTTCCAAGCAAAAATATTTCTGGAACGCAATTATAAAAAACAAATCTTCACTATCTTACGTGAAAATATGAATAAATTGGAAATACTTATAACCATTAAATTATCGTGTTTAATGTAAAAATAGACACACTCACTCATGTGAATAACACAGCTGAATTATTCTATTGCAAAGATTGACAATTTTACACCATTACTTTATTAGAACAATTTGTAAATCAACATTATGCATCATTCACTTTCTTTAGGACTCTATGCGTTGTTGACTATAATTTTCGATTCGAACCTACATACTCACATATTTGAATTAATGCGCGTTACTGAGTCATAATTTACACGATATATACTATATACTCATTAACAGATTGATCAATCTTAACTACAGTTTCTTAAACAGTACAAGAATAAAAAGGAAGATTTAGAAACAAATTAGAAATTGGAAACTTGGGTGAACTAAATTATAAAAACCATATTCTTTTCTAAATTTTAATGCGATCAATAATTGTTAAACAGAGCGAAACGATTGCGTGATAAACTATGAAGACTCTCCACCCGGCTCTTTTGAACTCTTCAATGTGTCCAAATACTCTTGTTGAGAAGCGGCCAAGACTTCGGCCAAAATCCCCGCATCGTCCCATTCGTTTAATCCTTTAAGAAAGTAATCAAAAATTAATGACCTCAAGCAACTAATTGGTTAAAATATTCCATTAGAATATATAATATAGGTAGAATCAATTTGTTCAAATTACCAAACATTTGAGGTGGAATATGGTTCATGAAGGAGGATGTGGGATCAATGAGCTTGAATGAATGATCTGGGCTTGGTGGCGTTGCACTGAGACTCGTAAGCGAATTATTCGAACATGAAGTACTCGTACTGGGAACAGAAGGTGGTGGAGATAACCTAGATGGCGAATTCCGGAAAGATGATTCTCGGTAGGGAGATCCATGTGGTGAAATGTTATTCCCTTGAGACCGACGAGGAGATCGAACTTCTCCGCCGCTTGCTGAAGTCACAGTTGCCGATGAACTTGGAGCAGTTGGCGATCGCTATTGAACCAATACTCAATCAACCAACATGCTTTACGAACAAATATGTAGAAGATTTAAAATTTTAGATTCTTATGTCATTTTGATCCATGAGTGATATTTACTTACAGCAACCCTGTTGCGTCTCTCGTTGTCTTTAAGCCATTGGAGATAGCTTTCACGAGACACTTGTTCTTCAATAGCTTCGTTCGTTGCTTCCCAATCTGTTGCTCTCAGTTTGTCTTCCAACATAGCCTGAAACAAAGCTTAGTACTTTAATAATTTCAAATATGAGTTCAAGAATTTAAATTCAAGCATGTTGAGGGAAACATAAGAAATAGCGTTTATTAATACAAGATGTGATTGATAAAATGAGGTTTAAGAGTCAAGCAAAAAGATAGAGAGTATCACTAATACCTGTTCAATGTGAACATCTTCGCTTTGACGGGCAGCTTCCATGAGAACATTTTTTTCCGCTAAACCAGGATGGTGTCCAGGGAGTCCAAGACCAACTCCAATAGTTGCCTGTGTTCAAAGATCATATGTAAGTATATTATAGGTAATGTAAGCCAGTGTAGGTATACAGGGTGTTGCAGTGTTAAGGCTTTATTTTTAATCAAGCATAACTTTAACAAAATTAAAGTTAGGCGACTTGATAGGCAATATAGTCAATTAATATCAAACATCCCGAGCAGCCAAAAGCTGACGTCCTGGTCCACAAGATATCTTGAGGATATCTCAGTCATTCAAAAAATGATGATCATTTCATAATCAATGTTATCTTTACGACATCATAACGATTTTGAATTTGCGATATCATTTTACCTACTTACATAGGATATCATCAAAATGATTAGAAAAATGATATCCATAATTTCATCTCTTGGATATAATTAAAATGAGTTTTTAAATAATAAAAATCCGAGTATGACGTCTCTTGAATATCCATAATTGGAAAAAATTCAGAAAAACTTAACTTTAATTCACAATTAAGCAAGTATTATCGAAATTAATAATTTTCATGCAAATACCACTTAAAAATGATTCATTGAAGGGGACTTGTAAGTTAAATGCCTTAGTTAAAAGATAGTTTAATTGGTATAATTGAATTTTTAAATGTTTCAGAATTCCATGTTGACTAATTCATAGCTCAATGTAATAAGGAAATAGGTATTTCCATAAGACCAATGTAAAAGAATCGAAATCAAAATGAGGTAAATGGGGTTTTGGATGTATGATGGATGTATAGCTGGGATGGTGTTAATTAATAAATATATATCATTGTTGGGGTGGTAGTAGATCTTAATCTTAATAGCTTCAAAATAGTTCCTAACTTTGTCAAAATTTGAATAAGTACATCATTTTTAGGATAACTGTAGGACCACAAGTAGGCGGACATTTTTGATCATATGGAGCTCCTCAAGAGTTCTTAGGATATTCTACAACCTAAAGATGATTTCTTAGGGATGAGCTCACATGGGCTCAAAGATCACTTTAGGATATTTATTCTAGGGAGATTCAGTGGCTACTCGGGATATAACATGGAATAATTAACCATTAAGAAATGACAGACGCTATTTTTAATTGAATAGATACCATTAGAGATGTGCAAACGAGCTTGTAGAGAAGTTAAATTCGAATTACAGTATTGTACTCAAGTTAATGAAATTCAAATAATGAATTAAACTTAATGTGCTTATTAGATAATGTATATATTCTTGTTGATTCTTAGAAATATTGATTAAAATTTAAATAGTTATGAATCATTAAAAACAAGCCTTAACACTGCAACACCCTGTACTAAGAATAAACAAGTGAATTCTTTGTTCTTTAATGTTGTCTTTTTTTGAATTTTTCATTGTTAGAATTAAGATAGATGAAAATTACCTTGTAAGGATCAACAAGACTGTTGTAGTGAATCCCACGATGATAAGAGAGACGAATCGGAGCATTGTCGTTTTGATTTGTTCCATGAAAGATGTTGATTGGATCTAATGATGAAAACAAACATGATTTAGAATTTGAGAACCAAGGATTTGAAATTTTGAAAAATAAACCTTACCCGTTTTGTAGCAAAAGACTTCAATAGTTCGGCTGTACATTTCACTCAAAGCTTGAATCTCAATGTGGTTCCCATGAACGTTATCATTTCGCTTCCGACTCACATACTGGCTGAAATCTTCGGTAACATACTGTGAGAAGTAGTCTTTGTTCATCGACTGAAAAAGAATTAAATCGTCAAAAATATAATCTAATCGTGATTGTAATTTAAAAGAATTTTTATTGGTGAGGCATTAGAGAAGGTGAATCACTCACCACATAATCCATGCAATGCTTTCGAACGATAGAATGCATGTCTTGATCTCCATATACTTGATCAGCAACAGCTCGGAACAAGCATGCTCCGTCTTCCTTCATCAAGGTGATGATAAGACCCTTCTTTCTCATTTTCTTTTCAAATCGACGCTCCTTCTATAATTGTACAAAACAAATAATTTTGTGAAAAAAGTATTTATAGATGTGGATGAAATGAGTTGGTGAATCATTTTAATCTAATTCTTACCTCCACCCATTCCTCTTCAGAGATTTGAGCCTGTGAACGTGATTCGTATTCATCTTCAGAGTTGCATCCATTACATTCAGGCATGGGGCTCGGGAGGTTTCCAATTGCAGAAGCCACTTCAGCTGGAGGAATTCCAACCACAGGCACGGTCGTCGCACTCACATTTCCTCCAGACCCACCACCGTCAACACGAATATGCTTCGTTCGAAGTGATCTCGAGTTAAATGAAAATGAACATGAGTATTTGAGAAATTGAAATTACAAGAATTAAAGTAAAACGATGAATTAGGTAATATAATATTCAAGGCAAACAAATTTAAAGGCAACGTGTACATTATTATACATATATGTAAGTCAATTATTAAATAAAAGTGCATTTATATACTTGTATAGTTGAATATTTGTAATTTGAATCCATGTATATAAAATTAGGTGCTATTTAACCCCAATTCATTTAATATAACATAAATATTTATAAGAATATTCACGAGTGCTTTTAATACAGACATGTTTATTTACACGTGGTTTTGATTTGCTTAGAGTTTAATTTGTTTAACTTGAATAATATTTATAAGACCTCATAGGCGATGCTCGAAGACGCCTTTTGCCATGATTTCTATCTGTTTCATATTCATGGCTCGTTCGCTTATCATCTCTAGCTGTCCCAACAATGCTGTGTGTGACAGAAACGTTCTGATTCCAAACAGACCTTTCCGTTGATCTTTCTCCATTAAAGAGTCGTTCAGGGCCCAAGTTCAAATTCTCAGTCTAATAAAAAAAGAAAAGAATTATTGATTTGTCACTTTCGAAAGAATGATCAATAAAAGCAGAATAGCATTTTTTAATTAATTAACTCCTTACTTGTATTTGGCCGTGGGGCAATGAGAGTTGATGATTATGAGGAGTTCCAATCTCGACAGGGTCAATTTCATTTTTTGTTGCATTACCCTTTTTCGTTGAGAGAATCGTCATTTTCCGAATTCGCCCAACAAGGGGTCAATTTAAAATATCAAGGATCACCTGCAGCAAATACAATTAAAAGTTTTTTGTTATTGTATGACTGTGTGGTAGCTCGATCAAATAATTAGTGTAATTCTTTTGTATTTGAGGCATGGACCATGGACTAGCCTCGTGACAAGTTTAATGTCAAAGGACAAGATGGGCAAAGTTTCACGGCAAACCTGACCCCTATTCTGGCACGGGGTCATAATTCATCGAATCTAACCTTGCATTAACTAATCAAAAATAAATTATACCAATGCGACAATCGCACATGGAAATATAGTGAAATGTATATATTGTTAAATTATATTTCTTAATATAATACTGTTTAATTTTAATATGCATAGAAATTACCATTATTTTAAATATAAGAGATTTACAAACTTTATTACATATGCATACGTGCATTTGTCGCATTGATATAAATTATATCTGATTAATTTTTGTTAGCTTAGGTTTAATGAGTGATGAACACAACCCCGAACCCGGAAGGGGGTCATGTTTGGCTTGAAACAAAGACCATTATGTCCATGGGACATAAAATGTGTTTGGACGTCCATGGCCCAAATATATGAAATTTGAGAAAATAGGAGCACGACCATTCGAATAGGAATTTATGTAAACACACATATTTGATATTATAAAATAAAATGATAATGGGTTTGAACTTACAATTGAGCTCGTTCTTGTTTCTCGATGTGGTCCAAAGTGGGTGATATAAATTTTGATCGTCCTCGTCTCTCTCTCGTCTCCTCGTCCTTCTCTCGGAGGAGGGGCAAAGATCTCTCACAGAGAAAGTCTCGTTTCTGCATTTGCAAATACAAAGATGGCTCTCGCACTCAACATTCAATTCCAGAACCAAGCTGGATGAACGATGAACATTCAACTCTCATGCTTGAACATGAAAGTGTTCTTGCTTTATTACATAAAAGTACAAGGATGGATATGTAGGGAGTAATGATGTAGATTTGTAGATATGATGGAATAATGATACAGGAGTCATAAACGTCTCGCTTATTAAGACGTCGAATTCCAATAAGTATATAACTATGGCTAGTTTGATTAGGCATGTTTATATAATTATATAATGTAATTATATAAACTATATAAACTTTTTTTTAATGTACTAACTGTTCCTATATTCAGGAATTATGGAGAAGACGAAAAGACCCTCGATCTTTATGTTTATTATAAGGCCGAAAAGAAGATAAGTTTTGGTCAAGGTTCAGGAACACATAACACACACACACACACACATAAAAGACTCACTCTGACTCTCGCATTGAGTTTTGAAAAGGGAGATTAAACGACTCAATAATAAGCTTTAGTAATGCTCTAACATTAAGAGGGAAATATTATTGCCACAGAACATATTAGTATTGTAGGTAGTTAGTCCTCTAACCTTTTTACAGAGATATTTATTCAAATTAAATTTTTAACCTTTTCCTGATAAGATTCATTGAGGAGGAGTTGAAGGAAGAAATATAAATACAAGATTGCACAGACATACGCAAGTACATCTAACAAACACCTACTCAAATACAAGAGTTGTACTACCTAAATGTTTTTTACAAGTCCATATCCATACTAAAAAGCATATACGAAATCAAATGCGCATAAGGATTAGGAATTTTCATATTAAAAGCCCTTCTCGTGTATTGCACCATACTTGGTTAATACACAGGGAGAACTTGTGTTTTACGTAGTTAAAAACATGAGTGTCAACTCCATGTAGATAAATATAACCCTACATTATATACCTACAATTGTGGCTTATGCATTGATGAGAACTGAGAAAATCTATAACGAATAAACTCTTTTCAAATCGACTTCTCGCAAATATGGCCTTCCCCTGACTCAAATATTTCATTCCTCTGTTCAGTCTTCACTTCAGTGTTGAGCTTGGTTCAGGCCGTGTCTAATCAGACTAATCACCAATAAGGAGAAGCGTCGATTATTTCACATTAAAAAATTTCTTCTCTCACTGTCTCACTTGTGTATTCGAGTGACGCAGTTGAAGAAAATCATTCATTTTCCAAATACTAATTGACTAAACACCCAATAACCTTCAATATTTTAAACCCCTGTTTGATTATTATTTAATTTCAAATTAAAAATGAGTCAAGTGACAATGCAACTCCTGATTCACTCTGCCAAGCAAGTTGTTCAGATTACATCAGAGAGGGAAAAGGTCCTTTTCGGGCCAAGAATGAAATCCGTTCAGGTTCTCAATGCAAAACCAGACGACGGCATTTCAATTCTTGTTGATAAGTAAGTCCTTCTTGCCCTTCTTGCCTTGAGTTCAAAGTCATAATAAATAAATTAAACAAAAACCATTTAAATGTAATTTTTTAAAAAGGACTGGAACAATTGTGGCAGTTGGCTATGACAGTGAGGTAAAGGCCAAATACAAAAATGCGAGCATTGAGAGACGACTTGATGCTTCTGATCTTTGCATTCTTCCTGGCTTCGTTGACTCTCATACTCATCCAGTCTGGGCTGGGGATCGAGTTCATGAATTCAGAATGAAAGTACGTGTAAATACATATACAATTATTTCTCATTGTATTGGTTAAGAATCTTGACTCAAGATCATCTAGGAAATTTTGAATTATTCCAATACTATCAATCCATATGGCTGTAGAAACATAAATAGACGTAGATTGATAATGAGATTTTTGGCTTTAATGGAAGTTGGCCGGAGCAACTTACATGGACATTCACAGGGCGGGCGGAGGAATTCATTACACTGTCGAACACACGAGGAGAGCATCGGAAGATGAACTTTTCCGTCTACTTCGTGACCGCCTCTTTCGAATGCTCAGATCTGGTTCGTACAGAGGAAAAATATCGCTTTTATTTGTCTATTATACAGGGTTGATACGGCAAGGAAATGTATTGGCGCTTTTTTGATAAATTCAACTGCTTATTATGTGAAGGAACGACGGTGGTGGAATGTAAATCCGGCTATGGACTCAACGTGGACACGGAACTCAAAATGCTCCGAGTTTTAGAACGGGCCAAGCGAGAACTTTCTTTCTTGGATATCTCTATCACGTTCTGTGGAGCTCATGCCATTCCGAGGCAAATCAAATTCTTTGAATACTCAACATGCATACCTACATATATATTTAATTATTTAATATTGAATCATCTAAGCTAATAAACTCGTAAGAAATTAAACTGATTTCAAATGGTCAATCATTTCTACAGAGATTTAAATGAAGAATCTGCCACAAGGGCCGTGATTGAAGAGCAATTGCCAGCTATTTCACGGTCCATTCGCCTTGGAGAAATGACCGTTGACAACATTGACGTGTTTTGTGAGAAAGGCGTCTTTGAGATAGAGAACACGCGGAAGATCCTTGAGGCCGGACGAGCCATGGGACTTCGCCTCAACTTCCATGCAGATGAAATTGAAGCTCTCGGTGGAGCCGAGGTCTGGGCCTTTTATTTATACATTTACCTCTCCTATACATGTTACACAGTATTACATACCTTTTCATGGCCTGTTTTACCTACATGTTCCAGTGTAATGCTGACGAGCCCAACAAAAACAAGATAAACATCTCATCCCCAATTAGGCATTTATTATTTAGCTTTCCCTTTTTCATCTTCATTCCAATCTTCTCGGTGTAAAAAATAAATAAAATACAATTTGCCGGGCTTGTGCACAGTATCAATTCGTAGAGTTGTTCTTAATCCCTTTCTACTTGTTGTTTGCTCAATGATCAATGACCCCTTATCAGGAATTGAGTGGCAAAGTTCATTGTGCATATTTTTAAAATTGCTGACATTACACTATTAAATTGCTTAAATTGCAATTGAACCACTATCATTATTATTAGCAATGTAATGGTTTTTAAGAGTCATTCATTACATTTATTAGTCATTTTGTGAGGGATTGATGAATGAGATTTCTGGGCTAATCATGACCATCCAGGATTCCTTGAGACGCGTTCATTGAAAGTGAATTGAATGAATTAGATGGGAGCTTCGATCAAAGCTGAGGCGATGAGCCACTTGGAACGCTTGTCGGAGAAAGCAATAGAAGAAATGGGGAAAAGCGGGTCGATCGGGATCATCCTCCCAACAACGGCTTATATCCTCCGCCTGGAACCTCCGCCTGTGAGGAAGATGATCGAGGCTGGAGTGCCGCTCGCTCTCGGATCTGATTTCAATCCAAATGCATTCTGCCTCTCCATGGTCAGTTCATTAGCACGTTCTCCTTTTATTCTGAGTTATTATTTGAGAGATGTAGATCATGCAGCCGCGTGGAGTTCAAGGCACTAATAATCTTACAGTCGGCTCCTATGTAATGTGTACAGGAGAAGAGATCTGTATTTGAAATGACAGGTTTTGATCCATTGTTATGCTGTGATTTATAGCCAATGGTCATGCATTTGGCCTGTATCATTTGCAAGTTCAGCTTGGAAGAGGCCCTCGTTGCGAGCACGTTGAACGCGGCTGCTTCCCTTGGTATGGCCGAGACCCATGGGTCAATTGAAGTTGGGAAGAAAGCTGATCTTGTCTTTGTCGACGTACCAACGTAAGCTCATTATCATTACGCAACATTTTAATTAATAAGATCCAAATACATTTTATGGTCATGGCTCTCATAATCCCCTTAGTCGTCTTGTCATAATAGTTCAAACTCTTGCTTTATCCTGTAACGATTCATTTATAAGTCAAATGTTCTCAGAGCTCGATTTGACGTTCCTCTATAATCTTGCATTAACTTACAACTCAAGTTAGAAATCATCTCGACACATAAAATCATAAGCAATTATATGCCAACATTCTTTAAAACTTACCAAAGTTCAAATTGTGATAAATATTTGCTTTCTTGAATGCCAAGGGGCAAAAGACTCCTTTGCTATCTATTTAATATAAGTACACGTCTAGTAAATGCATTTAAATTTCCTTTTGAGAGCTCTTTTGTTTTTTAAACCCAGAGTAAATGGTATGAGACATTAAAATATATTGAAGAAGCTCAAAGCATGCTAAAAATTCTCTTCGCAAAAAGCAGGTACCTTGAAGTTTCGTTTACTTATATTCTTCTGGTATTTCTGCAGGGGGGATTTGTAAGGAAGATTTTAAGGTTCAATAAACCCGGGTTTTTCGGGTATCAAAATTATATACAATATTATATAGTGGGATAGAAATTTATATGTAATTAGTCAAATAACTCGTTTTTACATCATTTAATTTAATTTTGTACAAATAAATGCATGTATAAACTTAATATTTATCAAGAATTATATACATGTGTTTTAAAATAAAAGTTAATAGTGTCAAAAATTGTCATGATTTCGTCTATTTGTTGAGAAATTAAAATGAAAACCCGGGTTGGAAGCCCTACATATGAGACCATAAAACCCTTTGTGTTAAATAACCTCAGATATGATACGAGTATACATACTCTTAAATTTGGAAATTCGGTGCACTTTTTGGCCAAAATATTTAAATCATCTCAGGATTTAACAAGATATGCTAATACATCAAGACATACAAAATAATTTATATTGTTTTAATGCTCATTAGTAAATTACTAAATCCTGAGGTGATTACATACTCTTTTATCTACTTTTTCCTACCTTTGTTGTGTTCAATTGTACATATATTCAGCATTTTAGCTAATTAGTTGTAATATATAAATAAATAGTTAAACATCATGTCATCATAATTTGTGATTCTTTTACACTTGTACCTAAAACTTATTTTTCCAGATGGGAACATTTGATCTACCAATTTGGAGAACATGAACATCTCATCCAAATGGTTATTAAGAACGGAGTCGTGGCTTATGATAAGGCACACTCCCATGGAACATAAGCATTGTAAATAAAGCTTTGTTATTTTGAATCACCTTTCGCTTTTTTATCTTCAATTTGCACACACTTTAATATAAGTTCCGATTTAATACATACCTAAATATCTTATTTCTATATAAATTCAAAATGTAAAATTTATTTTCAATTTTTTACTCATTTTCCAGATAAGATGAAGTAATTAAAAACTATTATAATAGTTTATTAGTTGACAAATAAAAGTTAATAGAGTAATGTTAATGAAGTAATACTGATTTAAAAATAAAGAGGATAATAAGATTTATCCATTTTTTGCTATGACAAGGAGACACTGCGACATTTCATGTGTCATCACAAAATGGAATCAATTTTTTATTTTGGATCTGATTGATTACACTGAAGATTTATCTTCCTTCGCCTTCCAATCGCACACCACAAATGAATTTTTTTGTTCAAATATTAGTAGTTCAATCAAAAGTTTGAACTATTATGTCAAAAATCAAGGTGAAAGTTACAATAAATATTTCAATAATATGAGAATAGAAAAGTACAATCAAACATCTTTATTGGTCCATCGTAAAAATAAACGAAAAGCAATGGATTTTTCTTATTAGATTCTAGAAAATAACATCAAAGCTCATCTAGATTAATTTTATCTAATGATTATTTGGCAGTAGAGTATATATATATATATATTAAATTTAATTATTTCATATTTTAAATGTACACATACACATACTTATGTTTATTAATACATAAATAAATTTGAATGAATTGATTAAATAGTTATCTATTTATGATTGTTTACAATTACACAAAAAATAACTAGGTAATTGAAATAAAAATAATATTAAACTTTTTTTGTAATTCAAATGCAAATTCAAACGTGCGTATTTTGTATTCTTTCTAACGGTGAAGTTAAGTAAGTTAATCAATCATTGATTTTCATGACACGAACAAAATAAGGTTGAAAATTATTAATTATATTAATTCATTAAATGTACCAAATCGTATGTATGTAGGTATGTGATATGAGATACAAGTATATCAATATTAGGTACCTATAGTGGACAAGGGTAACAAATAACCACATGACATCTCTAAACACGATATAAGTACATACATCATGTACATTTTGCGTTATGACCGTTATAGGTCTGTGTATTTGTTTCTAATTGACACTTAAGGGTTTTTGGTTCAATTTTATCTTATCAAATCCGAAAACAGAATTAATGTGACAATACTCTTTGTCAAACTAACAAGAAGAGTGATATAAATTTGGGTCAAATAATTTGTAATTCTTCCAAGTTTCATTACAATTATAGAACGTTCACTCATAGATAACAATTGCCAAAGAATGCGACTCTATAAATAAATCCAGATCATTACCATTTTCTTTCATTTTTCATCATTCACTTTCAAGTTGAGAAATAGACAAATGTTGTTCAGACATCGTTGATGATATACAACTCATTATAAGTATGTATACCTATTACATACCCAGTGTAAATAAAAGATTGAAGGTAAGTTGATAAGCTTCTTAATTTTCATGCAAGCAAATACACAAATATAATTACAATTGGAACCCTATGAATGGAGGATTCATAATGTTTCATCAATGTTTCGCAATTATGCTTGCCACTTCTAATGAAAAATGTATTTTTTTGTTTACTAAATTTTACAACATTAATTATTACAATAAAGGCAGGTTTAATGTTTAATTATCTCTCATCTTGTAAATATTTTTTCTCCAAGCGTTCTTATAATAATTGTTTGAATTCATAATACTTCACATAATCTACATATAATGTAAATATATTCTAGACAGACTTATCGTTAGATTTAAACACACATGAATTTTATAAAATTACATTATTGATATCGCGTTTTAAATTTATTTTCAGTACATTTGTGATGTAATTATTATATCAGGTATATAACTAGGTATATATATAAGTATATGTAAGAGTGTGTGTGCCCAACGACGTGGAAAGACAAACAATCGTATCTGTATATTTTCAAGTTAAAAATATTGGTAAAATAAAAAAAAACCTTTGAGGCGTTATACAATTGTTATTGAATATTATATTGGCTCTGTCAGCGAGAGTTACACAATACGCAACCAAAATTTCCTTGCCTTTTCAAGAATATCTAGAAATCTTTCCATCCAAA
>VJMY01001403.1:0-13286 GCA_009869795.1 Neelides sp. FZ-2019 | reverse complement strand
AGTCAATGCCGAAAATTGTTCTAAATCCAGAGGGACAAAGGGTCAATTGACAAGGAAATTGTTTAGAGCCCAGAGGGACAAAGGTCAATTTTCGGCATTGACCTGTTTTCCGCCCAACGATCGATCCCCAACCAAAGTTCAATTAAGAAATATTAAAAATAAAAACGCACTTTTGCTATATATGCATATTAACAATGTAATGCAATGAGAAATGAGATAGAATCAAAAATTAAAATTACAATATATGAAATTCTTGATTTAAATTTTTTAAATAAAAGGGAATAATCTGGAATAATTATTAAATTCATTATTATTTATTTACTAAAGTTCAATGTTATTCACACAATGTATTAATAATTTAAATAACAAAATAGATTAAGAAACATTTCCATCGTCAATCATTTTTCCACAAAAACCAGTTTACATATGTTAAGTGCATTATTTATCCTTGCAACATTCTATATTTAAACATTTATATTTAATTCATTACAAAACTTGACATTTCTTCATAAATTCGCTCGTCTTTTATATTTGAAAATTCACACTATCTCAAGTATTTTCATTTTATCAGCCCTTACAATTATTTAATAAAAACATATCTCTAAGCAATGGCTTTATTTAACCTTAATTTGAATTTTTTGTTAGTCAAAGTAGACAAGTTAGAATAAATGTGAATGGGAACTTATAAAAAGGATGTCTGACAATGAAAAAAATTTTGTACACTTTAACACTTTAGACATTGTGATACAATTTAAAAATGGTTCATTTTAAATGAACGATTAAAATCCCTAAAGACATTCATTAAAACTTGTTTTTAGTCATGCGAGTATACACGTAATTTTTGGCATTTCTACCAATCTATTTTAATTCTCTATTTTACATATTTCTCGTGCAATTGAATGAGTTTTCTATCGAGGCGGAATTGAGAGTTTCTTTCAAATTCTTTGCTTTCTCAATGGCACATTTCACGGCTTCTTGGATGTTGTCGAAAACCGGGACTCCTTCACGGGTCGCTGTGTCGCTTAAATAACTTCTTCCACGATTGTAGTCTTTTATGGCTAACGGACTCAACTGAAATGCAAAATTTACATAATTGTCAACATAATTATTTACAGAATTGAATTATTTTTTAAATTAGGCATTTAAGTGTATTTTATAACTCAAAGCTTTAATTTAATAAATAAATGATTTACCTTTTCTCCTTCTATTAAACATTCATCTTTCAAATATTTGATACAAATTACAACTTCAGTTCCAAGTCCAAAATAATATGCAGCCTGTTTGATTAGAATTTACAATTATCAATAGTTATTCAATTTCTAATAGTGGATAATTAAAGTTAGATTAATATAAATAAAACTGAATGTCAATTATAGTTTACCATTGTCATACTCTCAACAGATCTCGTCGAGTCAGTCAAATAAAATAATAGAACTTTCGACTTTTCGATTCCTCTTCTTTTACTTGAAAATAATTTCATTTCTTCGGAGGATTCTGGGTTAAAAGGTTGAAGACCCTCTAGCCTAATACAAATATGTAGATGTTAAATATATAACAATATTATTGTTATTTAATAATCTATTATTTAATATTTTTTTTAATTAATATACGTTTTAATTGTTTATTAATTAAATTTTTCGTTATTTTAATTGCATTACTTTAAAAGTGGAATTGCAATTTCATTTCTCCAGTCGTCATTATCTGCTGAAGAACCACCGAGATAAATATCATAAGATTCATTTGAATCAATTTCGTCTCCGTTTGATATTAAATTTTCTGTATTGGACTCGGGAACGATTCCTTTAATTTAAAAGGAGATTTTATTAATTTATTTTTACAATTATTCATATGTTAAATAAATATACTTAAAAATATTTTATAAATAGGTTAATCATTAAGAAAGAAAATGTAATTCTTACCAATGAGCTTGTCTAGAGCGGCAGAAATAGTTTGAAGAATTGGCGGTGATTTCGAAAGTTGGCACTTTGTGTTAGATTCCCTATAATGATGATGAAAAAGGAGTTGGGACATCATGCAAGAGAACTCTTCAAAATTCAACTTGTAATTTTCAGGGGGGAATCCATTCACGTCTGTTTTCTTATTTTCAAATATAAAAATTTCTTCACTTAATTTCCTCACTTTGACCAAAAGTTCATTTACGTCTTTTTTACAAAGTTCACGTCCGGTTAGCAAACGGAATCCAAAACGAACCTGGAAACATGTGAAAATCATTAAATTATGAACTAACAATTAGTTGATTAGAGCAATCTATAATGTTTTATACAATTTTAATTATAATTTCAATTTACTTGGTTGAGTGTAATTTCTCCATTGCTGGCCGAGTCGAGCGAATCAAAAGTTTTTCTTAAATTACTGCAAATGTAAACATTGAATTTGGACCGCTGGGCACATCGAAAAAGACAAACACAAACATTAAAAGCTGATTATTTTCCTCACATCAATTTATTTCCTACTTGTAATTCCCCGCTTTGCTCCAATTCGCATAAATTCAAATCACGGGGATGAAGATCCTCACGAATGACCTGAGAGAACAATGAAGAAGCGTTAAATATTTAATCCTAAATTAATTTCATTAATTGACCAACCCATACACTAATTAATATTTTCCTAATTGAAATACCCTAGGTAATATATTAATAATTATGAGCAAATAAAATCCATTTATTTAAGTATCTGAACGAGTGATGTAAGGATTTTCAGCTTTCCGCGTGGGCGGAATGAACTGACCTTGGCAGTTGACTTCAAAGCAGTTTGAATATCATTAAAAACAGGAATTCCATGTCGCTCGACTAACTCGGTAAGAATCAACTGACTCCGAGTCAAATCTTCATATTCCCTATTAAGACATATTTAAAAAAATATATTTAGAATATATAGAAATGTTAATAAAAAGGAAATGCAGAATTTAATTAGTAAGAAATAACCTTATATAATAAGAAAATAGTAAATCTTAATAGAAATAGTTGAATAAATAATTATTTAAATGAGTAACAATTTAATTGTAGTGTAATATATTAAATGTACATTTGCGAGAGCGGTTCATTGCAGACGTATTGTCCTGGTCCTTTAAATCCAGAAATGACGAGGATGATTTTCCTCTTTTTGGCAACGAGATAAGCAACTTCTATCAGAGCAGCCACAGCACGCGTTTGATTGTCAATAACGAAAAACAAAACATTCGCGTTTCGTTTCGCTTCAAATTCAAGTTCCATAAGCTCAGGGAACCAAGTAGAAACTTGCTGCTCAAAATTAAATATCAGCATTTTAAAATTTTGAATATACAATATATATATATATATATATATATTTATTAATGATTAAGATTATTGAAATTAAGATGGTTATTAATTTAATATGAACATTTTAATAGTTAAAAAATATAAATAAACATGTGAATTAACATACAGGGTTGAAGAATGAAATGTTTTGATTTCTAAGCGCAGGAATGGCGACGTCTCTTCTCCACGTTGTGGGATTGCAGGATCCGCCAAGGAAAACGTCGCAAGGCGTAATTTTTGGCTTTTTATTTTCTGTGGAGTTGGCTGGGATTTTTGAAGGGAGAACTGGGGACTCGCGACCGCGCTTCATTTCAAAATACGACAAAGGGATTAAAAATGATTCGCTGCCTTGCAATGTCCCGCCGTATCCGACACCGCAACATTTCTCGTACACTAAAATTCAAAATTAAATCCCAAATTACAAACCATTTTATGGTAAAAATAACAATTTAATTCACAAAATATATTTTATTGAATTACAAAATTAATATATAAATATTAAAATATAATTTATATTAAATTAGGTACCCATTTTTAATTTGAATTTTTTTTTTGAATTCTTTTTTGAATTTTTTTGTTAATAATTTTCCAAGTTTACATATAAAAATGTACTTAAACCATGTACAACTATTAATATAGAAAGTATCAAAATGTACAAAAATATATACAAAATAACAATATAAAAATACAAAAACTAAGTCAAGACTGAATGTTTCAATTTAGCTTCTCTTTGTTTTAAAATGGAATTTAATCTTCATTTTATCTTATGTATTTTAATCAACTTTTCATTAACGCATCCTTATTTTTAGCTAGCATAAAAGCTTATGAAGCATTGAGTAAGTATGAAGTAATGGGTATTATTATAAACTAATCATCCTCATCCGGCGTGCATTGTACACAAAACACGTTTGAGAATTCTAACATCATTCATATCTTCCTTATATGCATCCTCTCCTTCATATTATTTATATCTATTCTACGTATACGGCTTTTAGCTTTATATAACTCACTGTACTATCGTACACTTGTACAAGCTATAAACATAATTGTAATTCATATATTCTTCCAAGTAATCTCTTCAAAGGTTATTGCGGTGGTGAACGACAACTGAGCAAATGTTATTTTTAATCTCAGAGCCCATGGTTTTACTTCTAACAGCATTAAAAATCTATTTACATTATCTATTTAATTAAAGCTCTAGTTATTTCAACTTCACAAAACACCCAATTGAACGATGAACTAATTAAATTCGATGTAAATTGCAAATCAACTTACACGGTACAAGGAAATTAAAAAAATATTTACTCTTCTTATCAATATAATCCTTAATCAAATAATTTCCTATTTACTCCAATTTAGATATCATAGGGGTTTTTTAATTGTGAAACTAAATAATGCCAAAAACTATTAACACCAATATATAACATTTAGTCATTTCATTACGCTATACTTATGATAAATTTGAATTTAATTACTTTTTAGATAATTACGTACACGAAGTTTATCTCAACGATTATTATTCACAAATCATTCAACACTAACAAGAAGCTTAATAATTAATCAGTGATTATTAATGAGCTTGATATTATGGTAAAAATCCTTACTTTTATTATTTGGGGCGTAGATGTCCATTTTGTGGGATTTGTATGAACAGAAAGGTTGGGATTCCTCGGCTTCACGGGCTCTCTTTGGGGGAAAGGGCCAAGGGGAAGTCTGAGATCTGGAAAGAAAAAGAATCGTCCATTTAATACATTCATTGCATTCATCATATAAAAAACGTCTAATTATTTTATTATGGTCTTTATAATTATTCTATTCATTATATTGATCATAAGTTCATAAATATCCCAAACAAAAAGTCTTTTGCATATAATTTGCATAAAGGACACTGAATGGGGCTTATGCACATCTCAGTGCATTTGATACTCAATTAACTCCACAGGGATGAGAGGAACGAGGAAAATGAATCTTGCATTGAATGGATTTAATGGGATTGTAATGAAGTCGTGGTTGAGTGAATGTTGGTGGTTGCGAAGTAATTGATGGGTTGGGTGCATAAATTCGTCGATGAGAGAAGATGTCCAAATTGCGCAGTGCGGCCTATGAAATCATTCTTATATTTGACCATCAAGCCAAAACCCAAGTCAACTTCAACTTTTCTACTCCTGTGATACCTCAACATACACTTATGTAGGATACCTATTACTTACCAGCACCCCAGATGTGTTCAATATATTTAATTACAAGTCTTCCTTTTAATTAAAACATTATACTAAATTACCTAACAACTGAAAATTAATACATTATTTCCTTTATATATAAAAGCTATGAATTAGGTTATAATAAGTAGGGGTACTAATAAGTGAGGTTCTATTTCTATATTATTACGATTTTGATTGTACCTAAGTGAAGTGAATGGGATGGAGCGTGAGATTTTGATTAAAAGGAGGGTTGAATGAATTCATAAAATAAAAGTCGCGAGATTCCACACGATCTCTTTAATTAGTCAGTGGAAATATAAAAAATGAGCAATTCACACCAACTGATGGCTTCGATTTTGGCAAGGTGTAGAAAGTCTAAGGTGTGGGAATGGAGATTGTTGAGGTGAAGGGGAACCATGGCCTCTCCTTATGTTTAATTTATAATTCCACCATGAACTCATTCAACCTCTTATACAAAAATTATTTACCCTAGACAAATTTTAAATACATGAATTATTTACCAACAATTAACTTAAAAATTTTTTAACGGATTTTAATTTACATTTTCTAAATTAGAGCCATTAACCAATTGATTTTTAAATTATTCTACCACAAATTGACACCAATTTTAAATCAATTCAGTAAAACTAATATTCAAATCATTATACTTTCTTTTTAAACTAACTCCCAATTTTTAAATAATTATGATTATCCTAATTTTCTAATAAATTTAATTAAAACAATTAGATTACATAGCATGCTAAAGAAATATAATAAAATTATTTTACAATTAAACGATTATTATGAAAATTCCAAATTGTGCTTTTACCTTTAATTTTAAAAAAAAGAATGGAAGGGGTGAATGTGTTTGGACGTTGGAGGCTGGCGAGTAAATGGTATAGGAAAAGGAATAATCTCAAGGATCTCCGCTCTCACTCGCTTGGACTCCTCATGGGACTCAAATGCCTTAAGAGGAACATGAACTTCTTGGAGGTGGAACACTTCCGCAATCACCTCAACACCAACATCCATACAACTCCCCTATTATACCGCGACACTCACTTAGCTCGACATAAACCCATAAACATCCTCTAAACATTTGTTATACCTCTACAATATATTGAGAGATGAGCAAATTTTCAAATCATTTCCGCAATTTTTTTTGTTAAACTCAAATAAATCATATTCATTTAAAAAATATTCCATATATTACAACATTCGTATATTTATTTATCATGTTTAATATGCAATGATGTGTATAAGGAAATATTTTGATTTTTCTTTGGTTTTCGCATTTAACAAGTTTATACGCTGTTAAGTAAAGAGCTTTAATACTTTTTTGTTGGTTGAATAAGGCAAAGATCCTGAATCAAGATCAAATAGATCATTAGAGAAATGTTTATGAAGGCTGAACATTCAAATGTTTAAATATGAATGAGTTCCTTAATTTATTCACTGTATGATCTTATGATACTTCATTTTCATTATTTTATATTCAACAATCCTATATATATAATTCTATAATATTGTATATATATATAATACATATAATATATGCACTATAAATGTAAAAAACTTATATATGAACCTATACGGATCACTTTAATAATTTGTTTTTGAAGTCGTAATAGTTATATGAATAATGATTAATAAATGGAATGATGAATACATTCATTGTTATCATTTTGAAAATATAGTTAAGCCAATAAGGATGTGAATTATTTGTTTAAATACCATATGATTATTTATTTATTACATACTCGATATGAAATATAAATAAGTCATAGACATTAGAAAATCACATTTAAATATTTTACATAATAAATATTTACAACTTGAGCACAATACAGGCATGTCAATTCAAACCGTATTATATTATGATTTTATAATATTGATATACTTACTGACTAATGCTATTTCCATACCATTGGTATCAAGTAAAATTAACCATTAGTAGCTATAAGTCATATTCATTGTAGAGTCAGAGGCTTTTTTCGCTCTTATAAAAATCCTCTTACTGTTAATCTTCATATGAGGTTATTGGCGTTAAAGGATATTGGATTACCATATTATCATCTCCACTACAAGTTTATTTATTGTGTAGGTGTTGGGGATTTTGTGATTCTGCCCACACGGAGATTCCCCCTACACACAACGAACTCATACCTACTTACTATTTTTTATATACAAAGCCCAATATGATCATACAATTGGAATGTACAACGAAGTTTTATCATTACATTGCAAAATATTATTAGCCACGTGGTTTAATTAATCCCATAAAATCAACTCATTTTCAAACACTTCTTTAGATAAGAAATGTTTGAAAGCTCAATTCCCAAGGAATTGGAAAATGAAGAAAAATAATAAACAATTTAACTTTAAATTTTCATTACATATTACTTGGTTATTAAAAAACAATTCTTACCTTTTTGATTGGCCATTTGAAATAGTGAATTAAATTAAAATTGAGCTTCACAACAGTCTTTACAGATAAAAATGTATATGGATTGAAATGGATATTTACTTGACGAAAAGAATCAATGAGGATTCAGCAAATGATAATTAATTGGGTGAACACGTGTTGGGGGAAGCGTACAGGTGTAATTGTATAGAATTAACAAATCACATTGTTCCACCTTTTTCATGTAATTCTCACTGGAATCCAATTGTTTTATAATTGCGAGTGAAGTAAATAAATGGAATCAGCTGGTTTTCTCCTATTTCACTCACAAACTCCCAAATTGGCCCAAAGGGTTTTCTCAATCCACTCGAGTACTCCTTTCCATTAAATGTCAATCAGATTTTAAAACTATTAACAAGGAGATCTATTGTTGGCTAGTCGTTATGGAGATTTAATTGTAGTGGAGCAGCGGTTGTTGTGGGTTCCTTGTGCCTGATGTCATCGACGGTATTAGCACAAAAGTCCCCGGCCCACATCCCCCAATTCACACCTCCGCATCACCAACAACCCCACACACACGTTCAAGCACAAACACACACACACACATCTCCAATGAACTGCATTTGACTAACTACTCTAATAACTTTTCATATCGTTTTAACGACTTGTTGATGATTTTAAACTGAGTAGTAACTGGTAATTTTATAAGCCCATAAGCCGATGATACAATTGTTCAAGTTTAAAATCTAAATTCTCATTTTATTCATTGGATATAAAGGAAGACCTAGCCTTTATATGTTATAAAATAAACGTTATTATTGTGTAAAGTGGTCAATGTTTTAATATACAAGTTTATAAAATTCAATATAAGCTATTTAACTGTAATAAATTGAAATGGGATAATAAGAATGCAATTAGTATGACTATAGTATATTAGCAAATATGGAAAAATATTAAATTACAGGTACATATTTGTATAACATATTAAGAATCATTTAAAAAATGAATTTCTATTCTTATATTTATTCTCTCTCTTTTAACCTTTACTTTGCATTGCATTTTAAAGTGACATTTATTATTATATGATCAAGATATAATATTTTTGAGCAAATTATTGGTTTTACCATTATCGGATCACTTCTATTCATTTATAAGCATCAAAATTAAATGAAATATTAAGATAATTTATTTGCCAAGATGTTTGAATACAATGAAGTCATTTGCTGATTAAATTTTCAGAATAGATTCTTACAATTAGTTCGAGTTTATTTATTATGAAAATATAATCACAATAGTATACTGTTAGAAACTGTAAAATATAAATTTCAATTTCGTTTTAACTCTCAATTTGACCATAAAATGAAGGAAATCGAAATTATTTTAATTATTAGTTGGTTGACTTTATCTTTTCCTGCCCAATCACCGTTAATTTCCTCAAAGAATTTCAAATATTCCCATTATCACTTGATAACCGTTTTGAATCTCATGTTCATTTTAATGCAGGTATTTGTCAGTTTGGAATTATATTTTTTTATTTTACCAAAAGAATTAAAAGGATTAAAATTAGCTTCAAAGATCGTAATTTACATCTCAGTTTCTAGTTATTTATCTGACGATATTTTTTTGAGGTCTTTTAATATCATCAATTGTAAAAGACATATTAACTTGATTTCGGATTTAATTAAAATTAAAGGAAATTTAAAAGCGGTAATTTAAAATATATTTTTTGCATAAGAATAAAATGTGTTTTATTAAAATATAAACTAGCGAAACTATAAAAGAGTTAATTTACATTTCATATTTTAGAATTCCTGGGAATACGTTCGGCGTAAAATATTTTTGCTAATTTCCATTATGATTTATGCAATATGCAGTATATTTCGTATAAAATCTTATTGGGCCACTACAGATATGGATCCAAATGCATACGTATGGTCTTATGTTCCTCCATGGCTCAGATTATTTGCATGGGTTTTCGCAGATACTGTGGCGATATTTTCCTTAAGCCAGTCTTTTTGTTTCATTGTGTTCATCGGACTTGAACTTCAAAATGTTTTTGCAAAGTTCAGTGAGGATTTGCTTGAATTGTTTAAGAAAACAATTGAAGAGAAAAAACTAAGCAAAATGAATTTTCCGAAACAATTAATATTTAGCGATGATTTAAATTGTTTGTCTAAGGGAAAGTTCGCAATTTTACATACAGAAGTTGATGTTGAGAATGAAGTTAGCATTGAAATGGCAAATCGATTTTTAGAGATCGTCCGTATGTATGACGAATATCTCAAGAGCGTTGCATTTGTTTTAATGATCCACATTTTTCTCCTCTGTGGTCAACTTTTACCTGAAATTTACGCTTTTACATCGCGATTTACAATTTTGAACTTTTGGGGCGCGCTTTTTGCAATTGTTTTTGTTTTGCTTTTGGCAGATTTGGGAAATTTTATTAATAAAACTGTAAGTTTAATTAACAATCATCTTGTAATTACAATATTTGAAAATATAAAAGAATTAAACATTAATTAAATCATAACCAAAGATATTATTTATATTTGATTCTCACGTAGATTACTAGAAGTAAAAATGAAATATCTTCAATGTTAATGTTTTTAAATGAGAATTCAATAAGAGAAAAAACTGTAAGAAGCCTAATATATTTTACGTGATATATGTGAATATTAAGTATAATTTGATACATATGTAATATTGAAATTTTACATTATTTGCATTTAGTTGAGGAACATTGGGAAATGCGTGATGAATTGGAACTGGGAATTAAACGGAAATGACTTGTTCAGAGTTGACAATAAAATGATAGCTCTGGTAAATTGGAAATTAAGTTTTAAGATATTTTAATTGTTTGATCATTTAATGATTTGTATTAATGTTGTAATATTTAGGTAATTGGCTCAGTCACCACGTACATCATTTTTTTGTTTCAACTAAAACTCTCAGACACTTCACATTCCAACGGAACATATTGGCTACTCGATTAATTAAAAAAGGCTTAATTAAAATGAACAAATTCAATCTGTACAATTGGCTATTATAAAACAAAAATATTATATTAATTATTTGCTAAATAATAGTAGTACTAGTAAAAGCAATTGTTTGACTTGATAAATATATAAATATTATACTCTAACATCCTCTGCTTAATACAATGACAGTATTTCTAAAAATGAATAAAACAATTTCTAATTTTAATTTTAATTAGAAAAAATTGCATTCGATTTAATATATATTTGGGAAATGGAAAATTTGAAAATATTTAAATTACTTGTAAACATTCTGCATGGTAATTTAAAATGATAAATTAATCATGTTATTTATAAAAGAGAGAATGAGTTAGTTCTCCGGTTTAAAGGTTCCACAATTAGCATATTAATTGAAAAGGAAATTAGGGGTTTAAGTCTCATGTTTAATGTTTTAACTCATGGATTGCTAATGTTGCCTTTTCTTGCTATTCCTTGTGAAGTAAGTTCGAAATGTTTGATTGAGAGTTTCAGATTCATCTCGTTGGGAATGTCTTCTTGTGGTAAAGGGCGAAATTGGCTTCGGTGGACGGCTTAAACGGCCAGATTGAGTTCTCTGATTGGACGTTGGTAAAACTTCAGTTTCTTCTTGTTTCTTTTTACGCTGAATCAAAAAATTAAGGTTTTATTTTTTTATTTTATTCAATTTGTAAATAAAAGTTTAAATTAAAGGCGCTAACAAGATTTAACCTTTTTCTTCTTTGGACTTTTGATCTTTGAAGGATTTGGCTTTGGAGGTTTTGCTTTATCTTGCATTTTCACCATTTGAGTTTTAACTTGATCCAAAACATCGTCCAGCATTGTTCGTCTCTTTGGCTGTTGATCTTCTTCGGATTCATCGCTGCTTCGATCGCTGTCATGGTTTCCTAATTAATCAAAATATAATAAATTGCTTATTTTGGATAAATTTTGTTCGTTTATTCTTATATATATATCGAGAATAATAGAAGCCTTTGAAAATTGGCGAAAAATTTGCAGATATACAGATTAAATATACACAATATTGTAATTTTAATTTGAAATTTTACAAATCAGTTAGTATAAATTGTAAAAATATACAAATATGAAATAAAAATGATTGCTTACGTCGAAGATTCAAATTTCGCTTTCCAGTTGCCATGTTTTGGTAATCTTTAATTGTAATTAAATAAAATTCGCATGAACTATTTGTATTATGAATAAAAATGAACTTAAAGATAGAAAAACGAAGATAAAAATCAAAGTCTAAAGTCTAAATTCCTTCTGAATGATAAAATATTTCGAACTGGAATGGAATTATAACAAGTGTTTAGCCATAGATAAATTATTTTATAAGTTGCGCTTTACCCCAACAAGTTCTTCTGATTCATAACTCATAAATTCATACTGCTAACGCTCATGAAAAATGCATTTTTATTTAATGTTAAATAATTAAATGGCATTTTAAGTAAGCATATTTACAATTATTTATTCAAATCACTAGTTTCTTTTTTCACAAGAGATTTTTCCTTTTCAGCAAGTTCGAATTCAATAATGTTAACTGGCATTTTCTTATTGCAAATTGACTTCACATTTTCCACCCACTGAAACAAGGCAAGCTTATGATGAAACATTTCTCTCTCATCGTCGCTCATGTTATTAAAGTTTTTCAAGATGGCCTGCTCAATTTTATCAATTTGATCCGATTGGCTAATGCCAAATTTGACAAAAGTCACGAAATGTTCGCAATTGAAATATTCCAAAGAATAATGAAATCCAATTTGGTCTACGAGAGTTTGACGAAGTTCATTTATCTGATGGAGCGGTCGGAACAGATCAACGTCCATTTCTGGCTTATTGTTAACTCGAAATGGACTGATGCCTTTAAATGAATTAAATGTGATTTAATATTAAGTATTAAATAATTGAAGTGTTATTTGATTTAATGAGCCTTACCGGCAATTGTAGCCAAGTCATTATATGTGACCATTCCAGGAACGAATTTGTTGAGTGTAATTGGATTGACTTTTTCCGCGGCTCCAGCAGGATTAAAATGAATTAAATTAATTATATTGTTCTCGGTGATGTCAGTAACAATAGCCCAATGGCAATAAGCGCCGCGATTAAATTCAATCAAATCCCCCCTTTCTGGTGAAATGTCTTTAACTTGGAAAAAGAAAACCCAACTGCTTACACGTCTGTTAGACATGTTTCAATTAAATAATTTAACTTTACTTATATTTAGTTTTAAAAATTTAATTAAGAGAAGATCAAACAATTGGATTCTCTAACATCTGCTGAATTTTGGCTTTAGAACAACTTGGATGCGAAGTTGGGAATGAATCCCTATAATTATGGGCAAGAGGAAAAAAATTATGCAAAAAATAATGGA
>VJMY01001402.1:0-13289 GCA_009869795.1 Neelides sp. FZ-2019 | reverse complement strand
GGAAAAAATGAAAAATATTTAAGAATTTGTAAAATATTATGTATATTTTATGTATCATGTCTTTATAATAAAGCAGTTCATTAAAAAGTTAGCAAAAGCTTCATTTGAATAGATTTTTTTTACTTCTGGAGTTGCAGACTTTCTCCTTTCTCGAATCCGAACTTCAATTGACGCGAGCTCTTCTCTGTCAATGTTCACGCAAGCTTTGTGACCATACTCTGAGGCAAAGCATGCTGCGAGAGAAACTGGAGTTTCGTTCTAAAAAATTTAATATTAATTCATAGCTTCAATTTAAAAAGATTCATTTTATTCATACCTGTAAAGGTTCAAGAATTCTGAGACCCTCAGAATTTTTGCTTTCAAATAGCCAGCTCATTCCATGATAAAAACGGAAGATTGAATCAGTAGGAAACTTTTCCAACGCTTCTTCACAAATGATTCTCATCGAATGGAAATACCCTCCTCTGCATGAGTGATTCATTCGTGCCTGAGAATTCGCAACATAGAAAAGTTTAATCATTTTATTTAATTTAATAACTATTTATATTATACTAAATTCAATGTATGGGATAATTTTGATTTCATTCGAAACTATAATTCAAACTTACGACAAACTCTTCCATTAAATCCATGTTTGTATTCAAAATATGTTTTAATTATATAATAAGTTAAGCTGATGTAATTTTTCAATCAATTCAGCTGAGCGCAATGCCAAAGCGAAAGTTTAATATTTCGCTTCTCCTGCCCCTCGAGTTTCCATACACTTTGTTTACAACAGAACTCCCTTCGTTGTTAGGCGAAAAATCAATCTTTAACCTCACCATACACGGTTAATATTCAAAGTCGATGTGGAATGCTCCAAACTGGAAAATATGCTACCTTTGTAATGCATTCAATGCACTTGATAACTTATTTGCCATTCAATAAAAATGCCACACATGTTATATATACATAAATATATTAATTTTAGGATTAGGATCAGTCATACACCTAATAATATTAACTGTATTTTTTACTCAAAAATACGAACTGGGTATTATACGAATTTTCTATAACTTATGAAATACTGTATAAAGAGATTCTCACATAAATGCCATTTCATTATTTTGAGATTGAAAGTACCTTATATAAGTATATACAAGAACGCAGATTTATATTATATAATCAGCAAAGCGTTTTATATTCCAAAAAAGTTCTTGATATTATTTTCAATAAAAAATACGATTTAAGATTTAGAACCTGAAAATATCTCTAAAGCTCATATATATACTTTATGGGCTTATGTAGGTATTATATGGATCTTCTTTATTATGTAGGTATTATATGGATCTTCTTTAAATTCGCTAAATAAATATTAAAAAGATCCAAGATCAAAGAAGATATACGAACTCTGAAAATCAAACATGAAAAGTTCTTATTACAAGATAAAAATTCCGTTTTTATTCGCATGAAGGTTTCGTTTTGTGTTCAATACAGATCTTGTTACACTACAGGTAGGTTTACTTTTTACTTTACTAACTTATAACTGGCAATAGCGTTAGGATTTCGATTTGGTCTAACGAATTTCTCTCATTTTTAAACTCTTTTATAAGATTGAAGCAATTAAGTAATTAAGTCATGAAATCAATGGCTCAAATTAATCTCAGACCCACTCAAACTTCAATATATTTCTAAAACAAGATATCAATGTAAATATTCATAAATTACAATATTTTACTTCCTAAATAGTAGCTACGAGTAGGAATGGAGTCCAATGGAGAAAGGGAAATATAGAAAAAACTAGGGGTACTAATCTAAATGGTTATCCTTTCCTAATATAGAAGTTCTAAATGGAGAGTAAATGAGAGCTGACAGCCCGTTGTAGAGTAATCTAGTCAAAGTAATGGGTCTAACGAGTTCTCCCAATTGGTTTCCTTTATCCTGTCATTAGAACTCAAAGTTGTCGAATCTCCTGTTCACGGTTCCTTAGCTCATCATTTCATTATCATTTACCGATTTTGAGGTTGCACTCTTTCAATGGCTCATTCACTGTCAATTGCTCTTCTTTATCTTTATTCGATTCTTTTGAGACGCACTTCCGGGCTCCTTCCCATTGAGTCCTCTTGAACCCCCTAGGGACAATCTACAAGAGGCAAAGGTGTATCCGGCGACGATTCAAAAGAAAAATATTCTCAATTGAATCCAAACCAAGGCGGTGGTGGATCTCACAGTGGCCATATGCTCCTCGTCAAGAGTCACAATGATCTAAGGATTTATTTCCTTCTCTTCGACACCTTTGGCCTCCACCCTGCTCTTTAAGTTCGAGGATGACAAGGAGAGGGAAATGAATAGGAGAGGAGTCGGTGGCCGAAATCGTGACAGAGCAGGAGTTTCTCTCGAGCCTTCTGGGAGTGAAATGGGATCTTAATAGGGAGGCTTGATTCTCCACATTGTAGGACGATGTGATGCCGAGCCACTTGATGAACTCGGAGAAGAACCCAGGACCGGTCGCACCTGGAACTTCTCGCAGCTTCCGTCGCCTTCAGGTTTCCTCCGGAGAGAGCCAGGTGCAAGAGAGCCCACTGGAGAGGATTACAGCCTCCATATATTTTTATTGTCGCCGAGGCATTGAAGTGGCTCAGTCTTACACAAGCTTGAATGGGAAATTGACCCTGCCGGTCTCGCGTCTTCTCCTGGAAAGGACACAATGCGGAGCTCCAGAGCGAACATAACAATTAAATGGCCTTTGAGTGCGGATTATCATTTCCCCCACTTCTTTCACTTACCATTTTACCCCACATAATATTTATTGGAGGATTCGCGTGCCAGGAGCCAACATTGTTAAGTGATCGCTTCCTTCCGTGACTCCTCTCGAATCCAATTTGATGACTCTCTATGAATCTAATCGTGCGTGGAGTGAGAGGAGGCCGCGGGGAGCCTGTTCAACATGATTGAGAAATTGAGAGAGGAAGCAGTTGGAGAGTTGAGAGGATAATAATGCGGCTTTTAAAATGCGTGTCGCCCGAGTCTGAATGGTGATGGTGGAGATGGAGATGAGCCGCCTGCAAGCCACCAGGTGCTATTTTTATGAGGAGCTGATGGGACGGACAGGATCTGAGGATAAATAAATAAATTAGGAGACAGTGGCTCAATGGAAGCCACTTGAGAATACATTATGATGTCCTTCGTTTCCTCTCATTTTCCTCACATGGTCTTCCACCTTCGTGGAATCTCTTGGGATGGGAGAACCCACACCAGGAAAAAACTCAAGAAGGAATGCCGGACGGAGCTGAATCGTTAAGAACCAGCAATGTGACGGTGACTTTCGCCTAATGAGCATTCCCCACAGTATTTAATGGGTGCTTGGCATTGGCACTACTGGGACTGGCAATGGGAACGGGCGAGTCTCGTCGACCCTCACTTCGCTTGCTTGATCAAGACATGGGCGAACGAAATGAATCGCTTCCTCTCGGTCTCAGTCATTGACAGTTTCGTTTAATTACCTTATCATCAGAGATAAGGAAGGAGAAAAAAGAGGAGGAAAGTCATAAATCCTATCTGGGTAAGTTTAAGGTGCCCTGAAGTGATAAAATAGCTTTGAGTTCGACCACACCAGGGCACCAGGATACACGAGGCTGATGAAAAATTCCCGAATCGCCTTAACCACAACAGCCGAAGAGGGAGGAAATGAGAAAAGGGAGTCTGTTGTGCCTCAGTTTTGATCATTTGCAGATGATTTGTGTTTTAAATTCGGGATTACGCAAGCCAAGAAGAATCTTACTCAATGGGAAGTATAGGAAATTGGACCCGACTTGGGCGGATTCTGTTCATTACATTCAACCTAGGTTTCACAATACATCAATACATGTAAAATATACAAACTGCCCTCAAAAACCTTCAGGTCGCTCGGCTCGGTCTTCATTTACAAAATTTACTCCTTGCGAGGCTCAGGAGTGTAAATCCCTTTCATATAATCTTTTATTTACCGTAGAAAATTCATCGTATCGAAAGGGGAAACAAAAGGGTTGTAAAAGAGATTGCCCAGATTCACAACCTCCTCTCACCTTTCCAAACCTAATTGTTTAATATTCGGAAACCATATATCCCCAAAGAGTGGATCCTTCCCTCCAGAGAACATAAAGTATGGAATTTAAGGGAAATCCTTCAAATTGTTATTGCATCTCCTATATTTGCCACTTTTACAATTGAGCGTGAGTACTGGGCTTGACGGAGAAACTCTCTAGGACTTTGTCATCCCATCCCATTCGAAGGTCTTCGGACTGTGAGGAAATTTGAGGAAAACCAAGTCTCATTCTCTCGCTTCCCCATCTTCCTCCAACGCGTCGTCGTCTCATTGAAGCAGTGAGTCGTAGTGACCGTAGTAGGGAACCCTATTGTGACTATTCAATAAATGTCTTGGTTCGTTCCTCAGGTATGTTCTGAGGCTCAACCTGAGACGAGAAGTTATTAAGGGGAGAAAGACGGAAAAGCCCCGTTCCGGTTAGTCTGTGCGAGGCAAAGCGAGAGCTCTGCATGCTGCTCCATTGCCACCTCAAAACCCATCGACCCATCCATCCGACCGCTGGTTCTTCAAAAGGAGGATGGATGAGGAAACCTTTAGCCTTTCTTCTTCTCTCGCTCTCTCCCAGTGAGTTCTCTCAGTTCACTTTCAGCTCTCCTCGCCGTTGCATCGTCTCGTCGTTCCCTTAAGCGTCCTCCTCCACATTCACTCTCCTATTCACAAAGCCAAGAGTCTCAGGAGGAGAAAAAGTCTCCTTTTCATTACCATTTACCCCTCACTGACTCACCGCACATATGAAGATACGCTCAACAATAAATATAGTGATATCATTACATATTTTAAATCTCACTATTATGATTCAAAATACTCTGCGCATTCGTTGTGTCTTTTTCGTGAACTATTGACTGTAAAATCCTTCATCACTTCTGATAATGAAAGCCAAAGTGGCGGAGATGACGGAATCTGCCTTTTAGAAAAAGAAGACGGAAAGCTACAGTATAAGAAAGTAAGTCATTTGTACTGCTCGTTGCTCACAATTGTCGTTAATTCATTCATTACTCATTATTCTCATTATCATTAAGTCAGATGTAGATTAGGAAAGAAGTGAATGAAGACAGCATATTAATAATATATGTAAACAACGAGTTGACTATATTATCTTTCCATTCTTTTGGTACATATTAGAGAGGAGAGACACACACTGTACCGAAGCATAAGATCACAATTTCATGTAAAAGATCTGAAGTGATAAGGAGAGATATGACGGAGACGTATGTAGGAAAGACAGGAGAGAAACTTTTATTTTTTCCTGCCTCCCTAAAATTTACGAAGTGTTGGATTATTATCATAAAAGTTGGATTTATGTAGTATTTATGGCCATATTAATTCAGTAAGAATTCTCTGCAAGTTCACGGTAAATAATTTTATGGGCCGAGTTTTCCGATCTGAAGAGAAAGGCTCAAGCCGTCTCAAGTTACAGCCCATCAATGACTCTCGAACCTTTAAGAAAAAACAAGCCAATTTTCCTCGAGTGGACAGGAGGGAAATGAAGGAGAGTCAATTGTCATTTTGTGTTACATTACAACAGGTGGGTCAATATCCATAACTCTATTGAAACCCTATCCGGTCCGGACTGAATGTGAGTGCTGTGTGAGGAAAGGGGAATGACATGTTGTTTAACGGCTCAATTTCAATCTTATTTCGCCCCATCCGCCTCGTCTCGTCCAATGCATGGCGTCCTCAAAAGTCTGAGTCTTTTGATTTCCAATTCTTTTGCAATGAACTCACAATGGCTTTTATCGGAACTAGAAATAGAATCCTTATCCTTTTGAAGGAGTCTTGAGATAGATTTAAATATAGGTGTTTATTGAAAGCTCAAGGGTTTCTCTTGAGCTTTTATAAGAGGTGAATATTGAGAATACATTTTGAACATCCATATTTTATGTTAGTTGTTGAGCTTTCTCATTTGTTCACTTGTTTGTATCTGACCTTCGAATTTCAATCCCCATAAAATCTTGAATGGAATTATTGTATTCTTTGAAATCAAACCAAAGGCCCTCAGGGGAAGCTCAAAGGAACCCAAAGGACCATCGCGATGCCCCAATTCATTCCATTTGGCATTTATGTGATTATAAATAGGTGGAAGAAATAGATGTCTATTCATTCAATCCCCTCCATGTCTTTCGCCTTTTAAATCCATAAATTCCAATATAATAACTTGGTAATAATAAGCTTTCGATGAACTCGGGAAACCCTGGTAGAGGATCCGAGATTATTGGGTCTTTATTTTTTTCTAAGAAGGTTCTCAGAAGGCTTCTGATCCCTTTAGGACTCCTTGGTAAACTTCAACGGTGAGCCACCGTGTTCTTTTCCTCAATTCCCTGAAAAATATCCATGTCGGATCCCAGACGAGAGTTTGAATCCAATAAGTGTCCTGTTCGACTCCGCGTATGACAAAACGTGCTGAGCATTTTGTTCTTCCTCATGTCTTAATATATATCCAATATCATCCACGTCTTACGCCCTCCAGGTTTGAGAGTAAATAACTATAAACCTAAATAAATCGCTCAAATTGCTCTTAAACTAAAACGACCTTTTGTTCTCATCCTATCTCTCCGTTTCTCTTCCAAGCCCATTTTTTTCTTCTTCTTTGAGACTGAAGAAGACTGTCAAAAGGTTCCTTTACCCATTCTGTTCGGGAAAAAGGTTTAAGGGTCTTATTTGCATTTTTTACAATCATCTCCATCCTTCTTCATGATATGTGAGCATTTGTTGTTTTTGTACTGGAACAAGAACGTCTATTTAAAAATATTCTCTCCTCGTCACTGCCCACCGGCCGATGTGATTGAGAGGCTCGAGTAGTGAAATGAGGGTGTGCGAAAGGAAGCTCCTAGTAACGGGACCACACTCCAGGTGTTTTTCATCATCAACTTTTGTTAAACAGAGAAATTACTTATGGCAATAATGACGTTTTCATTGTTTTGCCCCTTCATACCTCTGCCTCATGCCTGTCTTGTAAACAGGATCATAATTATTTTATTATTAAACTCGGCTTAAGCCTGGGACTAAACGGTGAAGAGGTAATTTATATTTCTAATATAATCTTTTATTATACACCATGATATGATAGAAAATTGAATTATGAGCAGGGGAAGCAGGTGGAAGAGGGATTTCGTTCCAGAGCAGGGTTCTCGGGTGGTCGAATACATTCATGCATATACGAGATATCAATATATAATCATATCAATATCATACAATATCATAAAGTAAAATCATATACTTTGAAATTCATGAACATGTAAGGCATGTGTATCGTTTTAAGTGTGCTTGTATTGTATGCAATGCGCATCAATACGTTTATACACGTTTTGTAAATTATTTCCCTCCTTTCATCTTTGGCTTCATTCGCGTCGAAGATGGAGGGAAGACGAGGTTGTTAGTTAGTTAGCGGAGCTGATTCACCTCGTCGTCGACGCTCTCCCTTTGTTTCACTTCATCGACAGGTGGTGAACGTTGGACACGCTTTTTCATCACTTGTCCAAGACGCGGAGGAGCGTCAAGTGAATGACTCCGTCTTGAATCGGCTTCCTTCCGCCCAACTTTGCGAATACCCGACGGACGCCAGCCAGGACGCCACATTGGAATTCCAAGCACGAGGTGTGGAGATCAACTCTGCTCGTCAAATTCATCAAGAGGATCGTTTGGATAATTGGGCAAATTGTCATTAAATTAGTGTGATCTCGTCTTGAGGTAAGTTGGAGTAGTCTGTAATTACAAATTTTAATGAACTAGCTTTAAGTAATTAAAAAGCTTGGGCGTCTGTTTAGCCTTGTTCGCTTGCGGTGGACCAAGCGACCTTTAGGAAATCATATAGGTAATATAAGCTAGGATTGATTCAGGCTGAAAGCGGATTGAGCAATGTATTGACACTCGTGTGTGACCTTCTACTCACTAAATAGCCTTTGGAGAAATTGGGGAAATGTTAGGTAAGCTTCTTTTCTTATTGTTGGTTGTATGGGCGATGATTATCTCGTTGTTATTCCTCCTTTCCTTCTCCCTCCGCTCTGTAAGAATGGAGGGAGCGAAGGAAGGAGCAGATGGCGAACGAAATCCTTCGTCAATCCAAATTCTACTCGAGGGCTAACGATAATCTTTTTTCTGCATTTAGAGTAAGAAAGAGTCCAAAGGTGGAACACTTATTACAACCTCACCTTCCTCCATCCTGTTGCTCGTGTGTTCAATCCTTCTTTTTTACTTTGATATTCAAGACCTTTAGTCATATCTCTTTCTTTAAGGTTCACAAACTGGCTCTGTTCGAGTTCAAATAGTCAATTCCTTCTCCACACAGACGATTTTCTTTTCCTTCTCTTTCAAGGCCCTCCCTTCATTCCGTGTTTCGTAATCTTGGAGAATTGGACTCAATAGAGGTGGGAGGAAATAAAAGCAATTCAAAATCGATTCAGCTAATTCTAGGGACGAGACCCTTGAAAGTCCCTTATGTAATACCCGGTCATTTAATCCTCCTCCCCATAGAGCACTCGCGCGAGGACATTAAAGGAAAAGTAAGTTTCCGTGGTCTTAGAGGGCTAATTAAATAAAAGTGGACAGAGTCAATATTCGGCCCCAGACTTAGTATTTTACACATTGTATTGTCCTTCTCTTCGTTTCGCGGAAAGGAGCAGGTGTGGGACGGTGAAGGTTCAGCTCCTCCATTTGTTATGTAATATATTAAATTGTAATTGAAGTCGTGTGCGAAGAACTTGTAATTATCATCAGTTAGGCGAATTAAATTGAAGGAGGGATAAGACGATAAGAGCGTCTCCTACTCCGCCCTTCCCCACCTTCCAATGCACTGTTGGGAAGGAGGAAGGAAAAGACATGAGCTGTTGCTGCTGTTGGATTGGCATGACTCTTCAAATCCTCCTTTGTTATAACTTGAGCTCGGCAAAATTGAGTAGGGTGAGTTGAGCGACTGTTTCTTTCTTTAAAGGCCTCCTTGCAAACGGAAGAGGAGCGAACCTTATGTGCAGATCTCCTTTGTCTCCTCGTCAACTCCTTCTTTTGGACCAAGAGAATAATTAGCAGCTAGGGATACGAGCCGAGTATTGAGATTAAATTAACCTGGGTTGAAAGAACTCGGAAGACTCTATTATGAAAATCCATTTGTTCCTGGTGAGGCAACGGGAGTGAAGGAAGGGAAACCAGTGGCTTATGGTCTTTAATTAACCTCACCCTTTTCCTGCTAAATGGAGCTTTTAGCTTAGTTGGTCAGAGAAGTCAAAGTTCCCTTGAACGAACGAACCTTTTTCTTTTCCTTCCTTGTTTCCCATTCGAAGGGGTGCGATTATCTTCATTACTTCATAAATAAGACGGCATTCCCCATATGTCATTTCCGGCTGAGCATCTTCAGATTGCATGCAGGTAAAGAGAGTCAACAAATTTAAGGGACAGCACGAAAAGCCAAGGCATAATTTCAGAGTACGCTTCTTAATCCTCAACTCTCTCTCTCTTATCTTTATTATATATATATTTGTATCCGTTCCCAGGCTCGCTCTTCCGATCAATGGAAAAATGGGATCACCATCTTCACCTCAAAGAATCTTCTCCACCTGTTACGCCCGTCACCACCACCTTATTTCAACGAGGGGAGAAATTGCTGTCTGGAGATAAGTCTGTTACCATCCGGTCGGAATCAGTTGCATTATTCGCCCATAAAGTCAATATTGCACTGGTCCCGGCCTTTGGTCCTCAGATTCGAGCATCGAACCCTGGGATGAAAGTCGACGGCGAGGAAAATTCTTAATATTGGAGAGAATAAGGGACATTTAACGGGGATGGAGGTCGTGAGCAGTTGCAAATTTGAAGATTACGTACCAAATTGCACTGGTCCCGGCCTACAGCCTCTTTAACCATCGTCATTCTCTTAACGAGCCATGGCAAAGTAAGGGAAAATGGATCGAGACTGAGCCGCCCTTTAAACCACATCATTGCATGTCAAACTCAATTTCGGAGGATTTCCAAGAGGATGTCGGCGGCGGGGAAAGGCACAAATTTAGGGTTTCCTTCTCAGAGCTTCGTGAGGATCCTTCAAATCTGAAGATGAGGAACCAACTGGCTCTCCTGGTAAAACTTTGTATCAAAAGATGAATTCCGAGGGAATACGACCCCTTGGATTATCAACACGTATCTTTTTATATATTTAATAAGATTTCTCTGGATAAAGCCGAAGTAAGGATGTTTAAATTCCCTCATCCCTCTCATCCCCATTTTTAAACCTCCATTGTCCATCTTATTTCTTATATATAGCGAGATAAAAATTTGTTTCTTAATTTATTTACCAGAAAGATTATTCGTCGTGGGAAGAATCCTGGGGTTGAACAGCTTTTACCACGAAGATGATCGACAATTCATATGGGAGCTCAGGTTCTAAACGCTTAACATTCAAATTACCCTTTTCCTCAATTCTCCTCCGCAGAACTCTGCAGAGGGATGACAAGGTGAAGCAAAACGTGGAAACAAGGAAACTTCTCAATCTACCTACTCGTTTCTTCAACTCTAATCCTTACATGCCTTTGATCATCATCATTGAGAATCCCGCTTGTTAGATCCCTATATACTTAATACTGACTCACTTGGAGGTAATTGTAGCTTAAAGAACTTGAGCAACGAAAGGAAAAAAAATGGAATGAAATTATAAGAGTGTAAAAGCCCCTTTGTATTTTTCCGCTTGGACATTTTCACGGTTGAGTCACTTAACTTACTCATCTTCCCTCATCCTTCCCTCCTCGCCTCCTGAATTGACGGAATGAGGAAAAACTCCGTTTTCCTTTCTCAGAGATCGTGGAAGTCGTCAACATCTCATTTCAAGCCACTCATCGTGACAAAGATCAAATGTGCGAATGCGAAGTCTCCGCGTCCTTATCCTCTCCATGTCGCAACTGCAATTCAACTGACCACGTTCTCTCCCTCTACAAAAGAGCGAATAAAGTAGATGTTTCTCCTCAATCAAATTGGATTATTATATGGGTAATTCACACAATGGCTTCACATTTTCCCCTTTAAATCACGGGTAAATGAACATTATTTCATCCAAATGGGACTGAACATTTCTCAATAAAAGTACACGATTGGTCTTCAATGGGCCTCGACACTCAATGACATTAAACATCCTTTTACTACTCGAGCGAACTCCGAGTACAATTAGAAACAAATTGTAATGCATTCACCTTTCAGGTATGTGTTTCTTACTCATACCATGCATGCATGGTATTTAATGCGAGTGACATCATGTATATTAGAAGCTATTCATCCAATGTTTGCACTTTTACACCGAGGTGTGTCACATCCAGACATGGTTGGTTCTCTTTAACAAACAACTCCCAAGTATATTTTTTCTTCCTCACAATAAACGAAGATAAGATATAGATCATCGATGGGAAATGGGATGGTTGACTACATTTGAGCATGGAATGAACTCGACTGTTTTTCCTCCTGGTCTTTTCACAGGAAAGAAGCGGATTGTCAAAGTGAGCGGACTGGGGAAACCTTTTTACCTTTCTGATTCACGAATCTTCCCCAACGAGAGAAGACGAAGGATCTAAATACGGAAATAATATGCGTGTTGTGGATGTAGTCAGAGCGAGGACGAGGTAGAGGATCTCTTTGTTTGTCCCGTGAAGGAGGAGAGAAGGGTCCTTTTTGCAGCTGGTCCTTGGTACAGTTCAAATTGGGGGATTGAAATGCAGTAGAGCAGCAGATTGAACTCTTTCTCAAAGGAGAAGGTCGGCGGCAAAGACACCCTTCTTTTGTAGCCCAAAGACCCTTAAAGGAGGGGATGTGAAGGAGCATTCCTCACATTGTCCTCACTCCGTGATTCATAATGTGTTATGTGAATTTACGGGGCAGATAGAGGAAACACCTGGAGACGCTTTTTCTTCCACATCCGTATGAGTGTAAGGAGACCCTCGCCCAAACCCCCGAGAATCCTAGCCAGACTATTCAAGCGTGAATGACGGATTTCGGCCCAATTGCATAATAATGAAAAGGTGCTACCACAAGACCCTCCATGGCTCATGTGTGAAGTCTGGAGGAAACGGATGACCCAAATTCCCCACCAAACAAAATTATCATTAATCCCATTCATGACTCATTATCATTACAACTCACTAATTCACTATTATGTATTGTAGGCCCAGGCGTCTTTGTCTCTTCTTCGCTTGTCATATCAAACGCGGTTTTTGTAAATGACACATTATGGGGCAAAAAAATCTGTCTTCCTCTACCCTTTTAAATCTTCTACATGTATGAGTTAATAAATGATGCAAGGAATGTTCATGTTCCTTAAAATGATAATCTCATGTAAAGTAGCTTTCACTACACAGGGATGCACATCAATACATTATTCATGATATTACCTCAGCTTGTAAATAGTTTGAAATGACGTAATGAATATTAATAAAACTAAATGATTGACACATGGCTAATTTTCCAAGACTCATTTAATGCAATTTTAATTGAGGTACGAGAGTACACATACACATTTCATTTTTCTCAATTAATTCATTATTTTTATATAAATCAATATTTTTAACGTTACGTTTGAACGTTTCCCCTAGATTGACAATTTCTCTTAATAATCTTAGCATTATATTAGATAAAACGGATTACTAGTAGGCTCTTGATGATAGGAATAGTTGAACACTACAAATTTCAGCCCGTTCAAACGCTGGCGAGTATCAGAGAATCAGAATTCATGTCTTGTAAATATGTAAATGTTCTCATTAAGCAGTCACCACAAATTGATATTAGTATAATATCATTTTAAAAGTTAAATTAGTCTTACACACACATTGAGACATGCAGGACCACGAGCAGTGCTTTAAAGACACATCATTTATTAAGCGTTTCAAATATCTTTTTAAACTTCTTCGAATGTGAACATCATAATAATTATAAGAATTATGATGACTGATGATCAATTGGAATCATTATTATAGAGAATTCATATTTAATTCTTATCAATTGACATACTAATCGTGGATAGAAAAGGATTTCTTCTTCCTAGTTGATTCATTTAGGGATCAAATTGACATCTATTTAAAACTTTATAGAAGACACGCTTAATTATTTCTTTTAAAATTATTCTTATTTCTCAAATTACATAAGTATATTAGAAAATCTTGAAGTAAGTATAATAAAGTCCTCTACTTCATAATACTTAAATGCTAAAATTACTTATGAAAAAAATCTTGTAGTTATTTAGAAAATATTCAGTTTTAAATGACAAATA
>VJMY01001401.1:0-13291 GCA_009869795.1 Neelides sp. FZ-2019 | reverse complement strand
TGCTATTAATGCAGAAGATGATGAAGAAGATGAGTAAGTTTTTCTTTGAGAATGAATAATAATAAATTATAATTCTTATTATAAATAAAAAGGTATGTTAAATATTTTCCTAAATGTATAAATTAAATGTATAAAAATATCATAATATTTTAAATTCAAAAGGTGGGGAGATTTTTACGGTAGTGAAGACGAGCACAATTTTCTAGTATTGAATTCGCCAAGGGAAATTGAATTAACTGGATTAAATTTTCCTCAAAATTGGGAAACGAGAAAATGTGACCGAAGTTTTATTTCCGGATTCAAAGCGAAATATCAATTGAATTTCAGTGAATCATATGATGAACATGTTCATATTACCCAATTAGAGTTATCATGCGGTTATGGTTTAGAGAACTTGACGTTTTCTGGGAGTGAAAACGGAGGTTGGAGCAAATTGGAACAATGTGAAAACGGACAACCTGTTGGATTTCAACTCAAAGCTAAATTGCGAGATCATTTTAATTATAACAAGTCTGATGATGAATGGAGTGGAATTACTGGAATTGCCATTTATTGTTTTGACAAGACGAATTATAAATTCACACATGCAAAGTTCGAAGCATCATATAGACCGGAAAGAAATCCTAGCCAGTGGACACATCCACAATTCTGTTTCCCCAATACATATTTATGTGGAGTTAATACACTATTTGATCCAGGTAAAATTATTATTTTATAATAGGCTATAAGATGTAATTTATTTTAAAGAATTTTAAATAACACCTACAGTATTTATCAAATTTAAATACAATTCAGTATAACTATTAGAAAGTTATAGTAATTCTGTATTGTGATTCTTATATCTTGATTAAGCCAATGTATGCTCAAAATATAATTATATATAGTTACTACTTAACTACATAATTATATTTAATGTAAAATATTATTTATATTTAATGTCATCATACGGCTAACAAATAGATCATTTGTGTAATTCAAAATTACATTATTAATTTTATTAAGTTTCGTCGATACTTTACAGTATCGTTGATTGATATAAAATTTCAATGCTGTGAATCCATTGAGGCTGAAGAAGACAAAGAATCAAAATTCAGGTGAAATATTTAAATAGCTAAAGTTGAAATGCACTATGTAGAATTAAATTATTTGGATCATTTGCTAGAATGGATGTAAAAAAACGAAATAAATAATTATCATTTTTCTGTTTAGCCATCAGAAAATTAAAGGGTCAATTTTGAGAACGCCATCATTCAAATTGGATCATTATTTCCAAGATTCTAAAATTGGCTCTCATCGGTTTTCCAATCAAATGGAAAACTTTTTCCTTCTTGGAGACTTCAACCGTCCTTATTGGCAGTTTTGGAATTTCTGCCAGGATGACTCATACGTCACCGGCTTGCAACTTCACCTGTCCGACTTGACATTCTCTAAGACCATAATTGATGGGATTAAATTTACCTGTGACAATCCAATTGAATATTTACAAGAGACCACGTATATTTCCGACCAAGCCAAGTTTGACGACAACTATGGATATGAATTGAAATGTTCTGGGGCGAAGGTCGTCGTTGGATTTCAAATCCTCTATGATCATTTAACGGAAATCCAGAATCTCCGTCTTTTTTGTTCTCATAATCCTGATGATTACATTGAGGGAAGTTTAGAAATTCCACGAGGAAAATTGAAAGTGAATGAAAGCACAGGAATGAATGTGGATTATTTTGAGGAGGCTGATGAAAAGAAAGAAGATACTATGAGATGGGAAGTTAAATATACGCAAAATAAGCTTGATGAAAGGAATTCCTCATATGAAGGTCGCGAATGGCTTAGGGAAATACAAATGTGCAAGTTGGGAGAAGCCATTTGCGGATTCAAAGTAAATTCTGGAGGTAATTAAATAATTTAATGAAAAAATTATACTAACAGATAATAATTAACAGTATTAATTTATAACAGTGTTATTTCGGTTTAAGATGATATATTATGGGGTTTTCTTGCCCTATTTTAAAAAATTGCCTATACCTCACAAGTAAAAAAAAACCTGTAAAAACCGCCAGATCCGCCAGTGATTAACACTGATTTCTACGTATTTCGCGTTTTTAGGGACATATTTATCCGGGCCCTACTGATTTCTATTTATTACAATTTACCATATTAATAGAGTAAATAATAATTGAAATTAAAATTTATTTCACTGTAAGAAATTTTAATATTAAACTAAAATTTTAAAAATTAAAAATTAATGGGCATTTAGAAATAATTCCCAATAAACCTAAACTATATGCCAAAACACTGAATGATTTACAGGGTTCTAAATCATCTATTATTCTATATTTTAGTTTGGCATTTTAAATATTAAAATTTTTATAAGTAGGTACATTATATTATATTAGTATATAAAATAATTTAACTGAATTATTGTTTATTTATTGATATATTAATTATAAACAAATATATTAAATCATCAAATTTTAGCAAGTTGGGAAGAAGGAATTGGGCCATTTGATCTTCAAATGAAATGCTGCCATGTCCCGCGTCTGTCTGAATCATGTTTACCAGAGGATTCCTGGGAACTCGTCCTTGAGCGAGATAACACGGAGGGCATAGGGCCAATTACTCAACTCTATCGCCAGGTCACCGGAGTCTCCCAAATGACAGATAAGAGCAAAAGAGACACGATAAGCGAGAATTTCTATGAAAGTCTCAATGCCGAGGTGAACAACATGGAAAGTTTATCAACCGGGTCATCCAACCGGGAGGCAAAGGAAACGTCCCATGTCACTGGAAAGGGATCTGGATCTGGCGGAGGAACAAATGAAAATTCCGGAAAATCTTTAGTGATCGGGACGGGAATTACAAATTTTAATTCTTCTGATGACCAATCCAGCGAAATGGAATCTCGAGGCAGCGGATCAATGTCAAGGGGAGGAATCACAATGGGAATAAATCAAGATTCGAGTGTGAACACAGGAAAGGGGAAATCCTCCAGTTCTGGCCAATCCTTTGATTCTTCTTTATCCACCACGAGGGGGGAGAGCAAAGGAACGGATTTTTCCCTCAGTGGGGGCGGAGGATTTAATTTTGGGCCTGTGTCCCTCTCGGCTTCTGTTGACTTGAAGAAATCCTTTGAAAAAAGTTTTTCAAATACCCAAGGGTCGTCGAATACAAACAACGAGAATTTATCCGCCCATGAGAATGAAGAGGCACAACGGGGGAAATCCGACGGGGAAAACAAGCAAAATTCCACAACTACCCAAACCAATGCCCAGAAGATGAAGAACCAAGAAAGGATTTTCAGCAAGAGCGAGGCTAAATCCTGGGCCAAGAAATATGGTAAAAATAGCGAAGGCGGGAAGGGGAGGAACGAGGATTTTAGGATTGATGAAACCACGGGGATTTTTATTTCGGACTCAATTGACGAGTCTGAAAATGAACGACGGGAGGAAGGGAGGAGAACGGGAGAAAGCAATGGCAAGGGATTTAGCACGAGTTATAATTGGGGGGAAAGCTCGACCGAAACCTGGAACACGGAGACTACGAGGGAAGTGAGCTATGAAATTCCCGCTGGGGTGAGATCAAGGCTTTACCAAGCGGTTGGGAAATGTTCTTATTATACTGTGAGAACCACGTTGTTTAAAAGGGTTGACACTTTTAAGGACAATTTGCTAAATGAGCTTGTGAAGGAATTCAAGGAGGTGAAGAAAAAATTTATGGATGAAAAGTGCTCAGATGTTTTGTATAATTAACGTTTAAGGAAAAAGATAGCAGTTACCAAAGTTTTTTGGTAAATTATTCAAATGAAATTTAAAATGATTAATTATTATGTAAATTATATTTAAATATTAAAAGTTAAAATTTTCTTAAATTCATTTAGTGACTTAACGAGAAAGAATTTTTATATAGATTTTTGTTTTATTGCACTTATATTATAAGCGGGAAAACATTATTAATTATTATTATTATTATTACAATTACAATTATTTATTAAATGTAGCATTCAAATAACGATAATAAAAATTGCTTTAATTCATATTTTATTTTTTGTTAAATATTGTGGTAATCCTGATGAGAATGTGATGGAAAAATAAAGTGCGTTCATCAGAGATAGGCTGGACTATAACTTTTTTTGGCCCTTTTTCCTCCTTTCTCCCCTTTTATTTCTTTTCCAATGGCCTCATGCCAAGGCTCGTGTCTACGACCACGCAGGGATCGAGAAACTCCAAACTCCCCCTCCATCTCATCTCTTCACCAGAATATATCATATTTCAATGTACGAATACCTTGGGATGACGAACCTTTCGGAAGGAAAAAATCAAATTGGTTGATACACGTTTGAATTCAACTAATTAAATGATATTATTGGTAAAATCAAAATTAATTTTTCCATGCTAGCTAATAAGTTACTTTTGGATTTTACCTATAATGAAATTTAATTAGTTGAATTCAAGAGTAACTAACAAATTGATTTTTTCTTCCTAAAGGCATCAGGACATCACTAGGTATCGTGGCAATAATTTTCATTAATTAAATTATTCTAAATCTAATTTTAAATGATTTTTAAATGGGTTTTTTGAAATAGACTGAACTCACTGAACATAAAGATTTTTAACGTTATGAAGAGTAGATTATTCTATATAAATCAAATCCCACCACTTTTTTTATTTTAGTGAATTTGAAAAAATACAAAGAATGTGACCAAGGAAATGCATTCTTTCATGTATATTCACATACAGATTAATTGCATTAGATATCCTATAAAATATCTTCAATGTCTTACATTGTCATCCTCATTTTCGTAGTCGGAGTCGTATGTTCCATTTTTCTTATCAACACATTTGTCATATTCGCTATTGAATATTTCAATCTTGGAAGTGAGGGTTCTATGATAGTCAAACAATTGATTCCCGTATTCCTTGCCTAGGAAGTCGAGACGCGAGGTTTTAACGGTATAGTAAGAACAAAATCCTACGACTTGATAAACTTTAACAATTGTCCCCGGGCGTGCATGAATGATCGAAGTGTGGGATTTTTCCTCGTGGAAGATTTCGGTTTGGGCAGTTGTCCAATCAAATCCAGTTCTCAATGATGTAGTCCGGGATCGATCATTCGATGAAAATCTATGACTCATTTGATCAGAAAAAGTTCCCCGTGATCTCATCTCACTTATACTTTTCTAATAAATAAATTATAAAAAATAAAAATTATAAATAGTTTAATTTAATTAGGAATCAATAATTTTAAAATTATATTATTGTTAAAAATTGAATAAGCATGATAGATATGTTTAAATATTAAGATAAATTACTATATATATTATTGACAATAAAATAAAATATTTGAAAGAATGAATATACTTATGTAAAATATATTATAAATTATCATAATTTATCACTGATAATAAACTCACGTCACGGTTCTTGTTATTTCTAGTATAAGTTGATTTTGTTTTATCATAGGATCTTGTTTCATCGTCAGTAATTGACTCCTCTTTTCCAGAACTGTCAATTTTCATTTTGCCATGAGTTTTGTCCCTATTGGAACTTGTTCCATTTGTCCTTTCATCTGTTTGAGTTGTATGTCCTGTGGCCGAACTTCCATGTCGATTTGAAACCCCGGTGCCTGAACTCGATGAAGAACCAGAGTTTTGTGTATTTTCAAACCTCGAGGCCAAATTTGAGGAAAGAGATCCAGAACCACCAATTCCAAAGATATTAATTCCCAAAGAACCTCCGATACTCATAGATTCTGAATTCCCATTAGTATTTGTATGATATTGGGATGAGATTCTGTCCTTGTTTTTTGAATTCTCCTTGAATTTACTAATTCCTTCATATCTAAAATCACATATTTATATTTATTTTCCCTAACTATTGCTTATTCTTGTGTTATGAAAGTTATGATTCTTAAATATTATGTTTTTCTTCATCTACAAATATTTATAATACCTACCGAGTTTATATGTAGTCTAATGTATTTACTTGTTATTTATATTAAATTAAAGTTTTAGTTTGTATATTTACATTTGTGATTTAAAAAATATTTATAAGAAAATCTTTACTAACTGAGAATTAGTTCTATGAAGAGAATAATCGTCGGAATCATAGTGAGAAGTATGATCGCTTGAACCAATTGTGTTCCTGGCCGTGTCGCCCAAATTCTCTGACTTGTAATGAATAAACGAAGTTCCGTCAGTTTCCCTCGTGTGTTCCTCGTCGTTCTCGCTAATTGAACTTGAATTCCTTTTATCTCGTGCTTCGTTTATGAGAAAACTTCTTGTTCTCATCTCACTCAAGGAGTTTTCATCCCGAATGCTATTTTGAAATTCCCTCTCAGACGTCTCGTATTTGCTGGTGGACTTTGAGATTGAGTAGCCGATTTTCTCAGCATACGAGCATTGGGTGTCAGAAAGGGCCTTCGTGGCGTCGCATTCAAAAATTAGTTCTTTGTCGTCCCAAGGAATGCAAGTTTCCGTTGGATGAGGGACGTAGCAGCATTTCATTCTAAAATCAATTGGGCCTTGATCTGCTTTTGGTTTAGCTAGAAATGATTTAATGGGCTATTATTAACAATTACTATTTCAATTGATATACAATATAATATTAAAATCCCAATATTATAAATGTATGTTACATATTAATTGTAAATTAAGCATAATTATAGAAAATAATGTTAAAGGGAGTAGGTTTATAAATCAATGTTGATTCTTTCTTTATGTGTTTAAAATACAGTATATCATTTCTTATTTTGTCTTACCGCCACTGTTTAATTTGAATCCACAAACGGCGGTTCCCTTAAATTACATAAATTATAAATTCATCAAGTATTGAAAATTATTTAATTAATTTAAATTTTCTGATAAGAATTAATACTGTGAAATGTTTAAAACATACTGCTGGGCACAATTTTGGAGATTTAATGACGGGCTCTTGCTTGGATCTTTGTATGAATTTCTTTCCAATTTTCGTCAAACCAATTTCCCATTGTTTTACATATGTGGAGTTTTTATTGGGATTTTTATAATAAAAGGACTCGTCGTACTTTAATGGATTGACTGTTGTTCCCCCTTCGATCGCTATTGGGGCGTTTGAAATTTTAGAAAAAGAACAAAAAAGCCGGATGTTTTTGATTCCTTTTTGAAAATCATATAAAACTTGAAATCCCACCACGACTCCACCAACACAGTTGATTTCATTCCCATATTTGTCTTTGTCGGATGTCCCTTGTGCTATGTAAGATTTCATGTCGAGTTTAAGCGGATTTGAACAAGCGAGTTTAACCCCATGAATATAATTGTTTTCCATGTTGAGTTGAATTCCTTAATTGCACGTGTGAATTAAAATATAATATATTAAAATTAATCATGACATTTAATAATTTAAATATAATATGTTATTTAAATCCATAAAATAAATATTAATTTGATCCGTTATTCATTTACCTGTAACATACTCATTTACTGGACAAAATGACCAAAAGTTCCAAAATGGTTTGTCAAACATGTCCAGAATGAAAAAGTTTTCCATTTCCTGGGCAAGCCGAAATTCACCAATGAGAGAAGAATACAAATAAAAAGAACGGTTAAGAACTGGTGATTTCAAGACGACTCCTTTAATATTCTTGTGATTACTAAACATAAAGAAGTTAAATATAGATTAAATTATAGATAGACTATGTATCACTATATTTATAGACTATATAATTATAAATTATACTTTATATGTAAACTTATGTATGCATGCAAATTTAAGATGATAGAAATAGTAACTTGTTAATAGAAGTTTTTTCTTCTGGCAAAATATTTAAATTACAACAGTATGCATCAATATTGTTATAACCAACAACATCATAGGAATCTATCGGTAATTAAAAACAGTTAAAGTTATTAATTTTAAATAGTTATATTCAATGAAAGAGAATTTGAATGTAAAATTTTCCTGTAAAAAAGTTATACTCTATATATTATATTATATGAAAATAAATAATTTTTAATTATTAAAATTTAGAAGTTTTACTTTCCATTAGTCATGAATTATTATTATTTTTTTATATTATATATTATAAAAGTATACGCTAATCAAGATGAATTTAATGTTAATTTGATAATCATTACCATAATCTATATGAGATCTTAAACCACAAATTGCAGTTTCCTCTGGGCAAAACTTTGGTAAAGTCCAATTTCCAAATGGTAGTTCTCGACCTTCATCTTTTATATATGAGAAATTTCCATTCTTAGATAAATGATTGCAAATATTAGAAATTTTCAAAAAATACCCAATGTAAATAAATTTAATTTAACTGTTTTTATTTATTTAATTAAAATATATATTAATATTTAATTTAATTAATATTTATTGGACATAATTATAAATTATAATAATTAGGTATATACCGGATGGGAACAGAAGAAAGAAATTCCCATGATTCCCCCCATATTTGCAAACCTATCCTGTTTCAAAAATCCTTTAACTTGAAATCCGACAATTAAAGAATTCCCTTCACAGTGGATTTGTTCTCCCCATTTTGCCCACTGTTTTATTCCCGGTGGATTTATTTCATTATCAAGTTCTTCAGTAATTTGAGCCGCATATTCATCTTTCCCAGATTGAATTTCTTCAATAGGTTCGCCACCACAGAGAAATTTGACTCCAGTTATTCCATTAGGTTCGTTTAATCTTTCAAAAGGACTCCGGATTTGAAATCCAGACACAAATGTATTATTAGAGCAAAAAACTTCATTTTCCCATTTTCCACTTATGCTGCTCATAATTTGAATTTCTTGCGGTGATCGGAGTCTTGCTGAATAATGCCGAATAATTGGGTCATTGTATTTGCTAAAAAGGTTTATTGAATAAAGAATAATAAAATAATAATTAGATTTATAATACTTGAGAAAAATGCATTTAATTAGTATCAAATATTCCCAATTAATTTTACTAACATTGTATTATTTATTGGGAAATTTTTAAGTATTTATGTATTTATAAACTAGGTATTTATCGAGTTAAATTTTGTTATTAAATTAAAAAATATCAGTACCTTAATATAGCACTTGAAGATAGATTGAATTGAATCATCATTAAAACTAATATAAAGTAGATTCCATTCTTAAAGATAATTATCATATTTAAATATTTTAGTGTAAATCAAATATTTAAAATAATTGCACAATTATTAATTTATTTTATATATTTAGAAATTAATAAATATTTATTCGAATGAAATAAACTTTACGTCAATTAATTGATGTAAATCTCATTGAGTTTTATCTTATGATGAATGAAAATTGAAGAGATATAAAATATTAAAACTATTTAGAATTTATCGATGAATTCACTTAATAAAAGAGATAACCCTTTTCCAAGTAGTTTCTTTGACAGTACATCGTTTTCTTAAGAAATTAATTCTTTTTTATAAATTCTTGGAATTGATAAATTAAATGTCAAATATCATGGAATAGTTAAAATAATATTGAACGAATCATTCATATAAATTTATATTCAAATGAATACATCTCAATGCTGGGAGATATACAATGACCTTTCAATGATAATTCACTACGATCTCTTATCGCAAAATTATTAAGAATTATTATTGAGATATGTTAGGTTAGGTTAGGTCATCGGTCATCGGTCTTCACTATGCTCAAGGAGGAACAATGCTAGAACCAAGAGTAACCCATGAACCATCAAAAAACTAAATAACTTTAACTAAATAATTTAAATATAAAAATTTTAATTAATAAGTTATTCTTGATAATTTTTTTATAATTAAATAAAAAATTCTGTTTCATTAAGAAGTGTAAAAATCTTAATATTTTTTAATCTAATGTTTCTATTTAATTTATTTTTTAAATAAATGTTAATAAGTAAAATCTTAATATTTGTAATAATTATTTATCTTAAATCATTTTTTTATTTTTATTAAATTATTGTAAACTAATTTGCAAAATTACATTGGCTAAGCATGGGAGGTGTGAGGGAGCTTATTACATGGGGCTAGGGATTATTGATTGGAATGTAGGGTGACTTTTAAGCGATTATCTTAATGTTGGATGGTAGTGCATAAGGGATTGGGATTGGCTCAAGCATGGGATTAGACGGTAGTGTATTAGGTATGTGCATAGATTAATACACAGGGTTAGACGGTAATGTATTAGGGATAGGCATTAATATCTGTTATCCTCCTTAGTCACCTATTCTTATCCATTGGACTCGAATACTCAAATTCATTTTAACACTTTTATTTTGTGAAATAAATGCTAGGGCTAAGAATATTGATAGTTATTATGTCATTAATTTAAAATTGAATTAGGTTAAACAGCTAAAAATATGCCGAAATTCCTTAAATACAAAACAAGGAAGGTTCAAGTTCAACGGTTTTCTGATAACCTATGGCTATCGAGGAAATGAATAGTCTGCAATATTCATTAACAAATTTATTTATTATGGTTGTATTTTATAACTTCAATTTATTTTCATTGTTTATTTTTATTTTAAATGCATAAATAGTTAACAATGAACATAGTTATTTTGTATTATAAATTTATACACTTATACAAACTATGCATATTACAAACAAATAATTTGTGCCAGAATTCAAAGATTACAAAAATTAAACCAAATAAGTATTGATTAATTTATATTTCTTCGTATTCACTTTCTAGTGTGAGGTGAATACCGATTCTTTTCAAATAAGCAACTTTCTCATTGAATCTCCGGTCCCAATTCTTGTTTTCATCTAAACACTGTTGAATTTTATTTGAAATGGATTCAAGACTTGTTACAAATCGATTATGAGTATTTTCATTTTCTTCTCGGCATTTAATCACCAATTCTCCATTTTTGTTAATTTCTTCAGTCACTTCATTAATCTGTGCGACAACCAATTGGGCTTTCTCATTAATAATTAAACTTCTGTTCTTGAAATCTGCAAGTGTCTCATTTCGCTCAGTTATCATTGTATCTATTAGCTCGTTACAATTATTCGCTTGTTGAACGCGTGTCTTATTCAAATCCTTGTAAATTTCAAAACCTCTATTTAATGAATCAATTCCTTTGTTAATTTCAGTATATAGAATTGGATTTGAAATTTTGAAAATGGTCGAAATAGGGGAGATTTCAATATTTTCTGGAATAATGTAAGGGAAATCATCAAGAGAATCTTTCCAGGCTTGGAAATTTTTTGAAATGCTTCCTATTTTAAAATCATTCAAATTAGAAAAATGATATTCAGGGTTTCCACCTTCAAAATTGAAAGAATAACTTCCAATGTCTTGTGTAGAAAGATAATTGACCATATTCGAAAGTGTGGGGAATTGAATTTTAGAATTTTCAGGTTTGGTAAATTGAAAATAAATGGCTCCTCCTCCAAAAGCGGATTCCACAAAATGAGATCCAAAGTCAGTGAAAAACTTTTTCCAAATCTTTACGACTTCAATGCTTTTTTTGTCAAAAAATGGAAGTTTTTTAACTTTGGTTTCAAAATCTTTGTTTAAATTCAATTTTCGATGATCAATGAAAAGTTTAAATTTCCTGAACTCATAGGATGCTTTATATATTAAATTGTTTTTGAAATTGGTGCCATATGGGAAATTTTGCCTCGTCTCATTATTTTCCAAATTATTAAATTCTTTTATGTTTTCAAAAATTTGTAAATTCAACTTTTCACTATTTTCCAATTTAAGGATCATTGATTCAGGGATGAAAGATCCTAAATCAGATAATTGATTTTTCATTATTTCGACTTCAAGAATATTCCCATCTTGTCTTTTATTTTTAAAAATGTCAAAAAAATCTCCAACAACATAATTCTCATAAAGTAATTTGGGAATCCTTGAACTAAACGCTTTTTGAAAAAGTAACAATCCGAAATCAGTTTTCCCCAATTTACTTATCAACTCAGAAATTTTAGAATTTGTCGTTGGAATTTGAGCCAGTAAATTGATATTTTGTAAATTCAAGAATTTCTGCACTAATTTCAAAGTAAGAAAATTTTCATTTTTCACTTCAGTAGGAAATTCGTCAAAAGCCGAAATGAGAATTTTAGAAATTTCCGTCTCATTGATTTCCATATTTTTCTCCCATAAGAGTTTGATAATTTTTAAACTCGCCGTGCTATTAATTGGACTTAAAGGAATTGAATTTCTCAGCTTCGCTTTCAAACCAGCAGCTTCCGATAAAAGAGGGAAAAGAAGATTTTGAAAATTTTGGGGATTCCTTTTCTTTGAAATATCAACCAATTTATCTTTAAGGTTTTTTGGATAAATTTCATTGTTTGGTAAAAGGAATCCCCCAGGTACTTTTATGAGATCTTCTTTCGAAGCTTCATTTTCAACCAAAACAAATTCAAATGGTCTTTTGAACAAACCAAATTCCCCGATGACTCGATCAAATTCTTTGATTTTAATTAGAGGATTTTTCCTTTCTTTCCTTGGAACTCCCATGGCGTGAGTAAGAAGAAAAATTACATTTGGGTGTTGAGGGTCAATGATTTGATTGTTGAATAAATTAATGGATTTGAGCATTTGAACGAAATTTGAATTTTCCCCGGAAAATCGATTATCGTTGAATTTTGAGAAAATGAGGATAATTGGAATTTGATCATATTCATCCTTAACGTTTTGGAGGTATTGGGAAAGAGTGGCGAGAAACTGAGCGTCGTATTCCAAACCTCTGGTATCTTGCAACCCAGGAGTGTCAGTCATCCGAATTTCATAATTCGGGGAATTAGGTGAAGTAATCGAATATTCGTTTAGTTCTGAGGTAATTGAAATGTCTACGCCGATTTTCGCAATGGTTTGATTCAAAATAAAATTTATCTGAAATTAAGATAAAATATTGAAATAACAATTAATTATTTATTATATTAGTAAACTATACTGTAATTAGGTAAACTCAGGGATATATGCAGACGAGAATAATATTTCAAGAAAAACAATAAGAGTTTATTTTCTATACATGTAGTATTCAATATACAGTATTTTATATTTGTATATTTTGTATTTTTTATTATAGTAATACCTTCACCATAAGTCTTGGGTCAGTTTTTAAAATTTGAATAACTCTCGCTTTAATCAACAGAATTTAATGAAAATTGATATGAATAGAGGCATTCATATGCACATTCATAATATTGTTTGGTTATTAATGTATGCATAATATATATACATAAATTAGGCGGGTAATTATAGATGTTTACAAAGGTGGCTTAAATTAGAATAAATCCTGCTCGATTCATGACTTATTTGATTATCAATGCTTTAATTCCGGCTTTATCAAACTTTCGTCAA
>VJMY01001400.1:0-13306 GCA_009869795.1 Neelides sp. FZ-2019 | reverse complement strand
GTTTATGAATAAATAAAAGAAATTACAAAAGTCAAAAATTTTTTTTTAGATTTACTCAATCATTTAATTATAATTCCTGAAAGTTATTTTACGATTGAGAATTCTATTGTATATTATGTCAATTTCACTATAATGTTAAATCTGTAATAAATTTCAATAATTTTGAAAAACAAATTTTATATGATTCAAGATATATAGAAAATTTGAACGACGATGGATATACTTGCCAAATGTTTCATTTATATGAATTTTCTGGTGTCTAATGCATATAAAGGGAATTTATTTTTAATTTTATCACAAGATAATCCACCAAAAGAGTTTAATACACTTAAAGAATTGATAGTATTTTGTACTAATTCTTACAATGTTTTAACATATTCGTTTCTAACGAATTAGGAAAATGATGTTGAACTCGATAATTCACTGAATCTCGAACGTCGAGATTTTTCCAGCTTTTATCATAAATTAATCCTACCGATATTTCTTGATTTAAATTATTCTAAAATATCATCAACACTCATTGCTAAACTTCAAGATAGTGTTCATTTTTTAATTGATGCTGATTTTCTAGATATTAGCAAACCAATTAATTTTAATTAAAAATTCTAACCTCAAAAGGTAATTTTAATGTTACTTATTATTTTTATTTAATTGCTACTGAAAAAACCATCCACGATTTCATAAGATTCTTGGATCTAAAATTTCAAAATAAATCGAAGGATTTAAATAAAGCTAACGTGAATTCATATTCATTTTTAACAAGTTCACTTCCTGTTTCCAATAAAAAATACCAAGTTTGAAATATATTTTAATAGAATTATAGAAATGGGAATTTATAAAATGTGGAAAGAAAGATTTGATCGTAATTTTGCAAATAAAACCTCCTTTTCTAGTTTTAGATTTGAAAGAAAGTTATTTCCAGTAAAAATAAGAAATCGCAGAACGATTCGTGAATATTATAATACAATACTTATAGTAGTTTAAATCCAATTAAGCCTGAATTAAATCCCCAGCCCTTAAAGCTTAGACTTTGAATGCCGTTCATCTTGTTATATCTTTTTGTCAATTTTGCCACATTATTAACATTTGTTTTAATTTTAACTATGGATGCATTAATAAAATTGAATAATTTAACAAAATTATCCCTATTAAAGGTATTTAATATTTTTTATACATCTGTTTATACGATTTTAATGATATTAAAGCATTTGAGAAGTTTTAGTGTATTTTATTATCACAAATTTTGTTATGGATAGATCTAATGTTAAATACCATATTACCTATGTATTATCACTAAACCTAAATTTTTAACTAATAATACAACATCATTAAAATTATAAACGACTTCAATTATTTGTTTTTCTTTCTCTGCATTTTCATTTTTTTCATTTGTCAAAAGTGACACCCATCAAGTTCTTAATTTATATAATAATAGTATTTATATAATAATATAATAAAATAACATTCTCACATGCTTGAATGTAATAAAGATAAATAAACTATTGCAAGTCCTTAGCAAGATTCAATTTAACTTTGAACCCCTTAATAACGTTACATTTTGAGTGTCTTATCTCACGAGGCGTCGCGACGTTGACAGAGATGTACACAGAACACCATCTTCTGATTGTTTTCATTTCTCCGTCTTGTTTTGGCTCATTTTACGAATTCTTTGCTCTTCTTATACATTTTACTCCTTTCCTTTCAATCCTCAACACGACTCAACTGATCGACTCCTCTCATTCTTCGAGTCATTTTGTCATATATGATTACTTCTCATTTAGAGATGGAACAAATTTAAAATGACTTTCAATTTCAATCACTCTTTATATATTTATTCGGTTAATTAGCTAGTAGTCCAGTGCTTCGTCTCATCGTGATCAAAAAGTTCATCTCGGAATTGAGATCTTTCCATTTTAGTCCACACAGATTGGGAAATGGGCGAGAGGGTGAAATCCAAATAGACACTATGGCTTGAAGAAGTTGAAAATCCCACGTAATTGTGATATAAACTAATTACATTAGTTAAATTAATTATTTCATTCATTACATTCGTTCATTAGATTACTCTCTTTTTATTCAATTGACTTTGAAGGTGTTCCTTTTAAATGAGTTCAATTATTGAATTTTAGGAAATGGATTACAATAACACAATTTAGTAATTCAATTTATTTGTTTGTTGTAGAAAGTAGGGAGTAAGGTCAAGGGTTGAGATGGGATCTCAACTATTCGAAGTGCTTCGTCAGGGTATTTGGGCTTCAATCACGGGCGGATGGTATCACGACTCCAGGCAGCCACTGTTCACCAACACTTTCCATCTATACTTATGGCTCCTTTTTCTCTCATTGCCACTCACTATTGCAATTGTAAGTTGAATAATATTTTATTAAAATGTTCTAAAATAATAAATTACATTTGTTCTAATATAGTTTTATTTTAATTTGGGGAATAATTACTTAAATGCAGTATTTCGAGTCCACGATAGTGATGTGGTCATGCTATTGTGGAATCATTGGAGCTCTCTTTCTCACAATCAAAGCCCTCAACTATCGATTTCATTACTTGTTTGATACGACGGAACCAATTTTGGATCCACCGAAAGAAAAGTCACCTGCGTCTCCGTCTGACAGCGAACCAAATAGTGATACAAAAACAAAGACCTCGACAAGACCAAATATTCTCGGAATTCCTCAGCCAATGTAAGAATTTATTTTCAAAACTTATTTTTTCCTGGTTTTTAATCTAGCTAGACTTTAACATTTTAATTAAATATGATTTGGATCAAATTATTAAACTAGTGATGGAATCGAGCTTCAAATTTTACAACCAAGAAGTGGAGCCAGTACCACAAATACACGACCAAGAGGAGAAGAAGAATCGCCAATCGGTAATAAATTGCATTTTATCTTGTTCGCTTTTTTATTATTTAACATTTTGAAAATTAACATGACCCAAGAAGAATGAAGAACATTGTAAATTTTATATTTCAATAACCTAATTAATTTAGTCTTTAACAATATTTTTTTATACTTAGGAGGAGATTTAAAAGTCGACGTTCATCGCAAAGAGAGTTCAAGCAGCTCAAGTTCGAGTGAAGAGACGAAGAAAGACGAGGAAAAATGTCCGGCCGAAGCTTTGCCAGCATCTCCAATTTCTCAACAGCCTTCTGTTTTCTCAATGGACCTCTCACAGCAAATTCATTTTGTTCAAGAAGTAAGAAATTCTCCGTAAAATAATCTCCGATTGATAAATTCTCATTACGTGATTATTTCTCTTTTAATTCAAGAAATAATTCTATGGCTTTATACTTTTGTCTATTTTATCTTTTTTGTCAATGAATTCTTTAATTTGCAAAAGGTATATTGAGTTGTATTTGGTGAGCACATGCACGTGATGAAACGCTGATCGCTGCTGAGCTCCTTATCTCAAAACCCCTCGCCTCCTTTCCCATTCTCAAAATAACTTTGCTATCACATGAAATATCCCCCTTTTGAAATATTTATCAATTCGAAATACCGATGAATAAATAAAGAGTTTGGAATGAAAATAATAAATAGCCGTTTTGCATTTGTCATGCAAACTGCGGCATCTTAGTCCTTTGAAACATCTCCCTTTGCCGTCGTCGAATCTGCATTGGGGCGTTGGTTCAATGTCAGGGACAACATTTGCAAATTACCGATCCGTTGTTTGACGAGATCCGTTGTAGGTAGTTCTATCCTAATAAATATAATTAAATAACTTCAATGTTTAAGGAGAAGGAAGACGAAGATGAACCAAAGCTTGGGCCTCACCGAGAAGAAGTTTTGAGCCTTGAGTCTGGGCTTCCATCAGCTGGGGCTCGCCCTTCAGAACCAGAAGGAGAATTCGGCGGTCGATCATTTCGTCGAACTCAGAGCTCAGTCGGGGCCGGCGGCGGCGGAGTCGGTGAATGGGGGAGCGAAAGCGAAGAGGAAGTCCGAGCTGCCACGCCGCTCCTCGCTCGTCACGCTTCGCTTGAGCAAAAGCCCAAAGGGAAAGAATCCCTCGGCGGATCTACAAAACGGGTTTCTTTCTCAACGAGATCCCTTGACGGGGCTCCGCGCGGTTGCTTCAATCCACCTCACCATGGGCCCAAAGGAGCCGATGGAGATTTGTCCAATTTGGAGGAATCCTCTCAACGGCGATTTGTCCTTCTTCCTCAAGACGAATCCTTAACCGGGTGGGGCCAAGCAGGCGGGCCTTTTCCAAGTCAATGGCTTTTCCAAGCTGTGAACGTGGCCATGAAAGCCATCACGTCGCTCAATGGCAACAACCATAACAACAACAACAACAACAACAACAACAACAACAATGCTTCTACTTCAAGGGTCGAAGAGATCGAGAGCGGGGCGGACAACGAGTCAATTAAGTCCGACGATTCGCGGAATCATTCCCTTGTAGGCTTAAATCTCCTTTTCGAGTCTGACATTGAGAACTTGCCTCCGGGGTCTAAAGACCAAGGTCCATCTCATAGGAAAACCAAGTCTGAGGATCGCGGGGAGAAATGTCCATTGGGCGTGGAAGTTCATCGAGTTTGCAAAGCTGAGCAGTGCTATGGCTCAACCCCAAAGAAACAACGGCGAACGAATCATCCAGCTCATGGGCTTTCGGCTCGACTTCCTCGTTCGTCCCAACAGTCACCGCCGTTTGAAGAGGAGAGACGGAGATCCTTGAGGAGTTTGACCTCTGACGCTTCTGAACCTTCGGCTTGTTCTTCCTCAACTGTCCGGAGTTCGTCGGATCGTCGCGGCAGGGAAAGTTCCCCTCGGGTCCTTGAGCGGCTTTTGGAAGAATCCCAAGAAGCGTCCCCTTCGTTCACGGGTGGTGCAAGGGGTGAAACGTCGGTTGCAACGCGACGTCGAGTCTCCGGGACGAGCAGTCCGAGTCAATCTGCAAATATTCCAAATGCTTTTCTCCAGTCAGCTGCTCGGGAGTTGAGGACTCATTTGAGATCCTTGGGGAATCAAAATTCATTGGACATAGCCGGTGGGGAGCGAAGTCCCAGAGGAGGAGTCCAAGGGGTTTTTCGGAACAGGGAAGATTCATTGTATGATATTGACTCAAATCCGTCGAACGTCAATCGCCATCGAAGGCTCAGGAGACTCGCGAGTAGTCGGAGGAGTCTGGAAAGGAGACGCGACACGCAATTCGCGTCTTCGCCCATTGGATCCGGAACCCACATGGCCAACTCCCATGATGACACGACCGAGGGGGCCGTGCATTATTTTCAAGACGAACGCGGCCAATGGCACTCGTACACGTTTGCTGAAGAGTTGGAAGATGGACTTCAAATGCAAATGCAAGCCACAGCCGCTGCACTGCCGCCGATTAAAACTCCGTCAAGTTCTGAGTCGCTCTCGAGTAGCTCAGCGGATAGAAAGGTCCGTTTAGTAATTATTTTTTATTAAACTATTAATTTAATCTCAATTAAAATCAATTTTTTATGCACGTTTATTTCTGCCTTTGTAATTAATGTGAAAATTAAAGTTAATATTTTAAATTAGGATGCTGTCTCGTCTGAACGAAGTGATGGTGTTGGGCGGAGTACGTCTTTTCGTAGGCCTCCTCCGGGCCTTGCCCAACTACGTCCCAGTATGAGCGGAGGTAGTCGGAGTGGCGGCGGAAGCCCAATTCCCTCTTTGCCATCCTTGGTTACCATTACGCCCGAATTGAGTTCAACGTCTGGTCTTGGGGGTCGCTTGCCCCTTCCGAATTACTCGTCAATGCAACGAAGTTGGCAGCGGAACCGGAGGGACGTCATACAAGTCTTGACTGACTCCTTGCTCGAGCGTCGTCGCGTTCCTTATCCCGACCCGCACCAACAATCTCATGCGGCTTCTGAGCGGAACTCAATCACGTCTGCCAAACAGCTAAGGGCCTTTTATCCTATGAAGATTCTACCTGGGCTTCCGAAATTATCTATTAAGGTAATTTAACATTTAACAATTTACATTGCATCTTTATATGCTTATATGAAACCAAGGAACAAGGGAATTCGAACTATTAAAAATAGGGATTTATTGATATTTAATAGTATTTTTAAAATAATAGGTTTGGTTTGATCGGCTAAAACTCGTTGCATTGTTGGACCGAAATCCGTCTATATGGGAGAGTCTTCTGGCTATCACGTTGGCTGTTCTAGTGTCGGTGCTAGGGTCGTGGCTCCTTCACAGGGGTTTTTACCGTGACCTGTCTCAAGTTCTCCTCTGCTTCGTCATTGCCTCGTGTCAGTTTTCATTGGTGAAGAGCGTGCAGCCGGACGCGGCCTCGCCAACCCATGGTTTCAATCGAATCGTGGCCTTTTCAAGACCAATTTACTTTCTACTTTGTTCCGGGGCTGTTTGGATCCTCCAGAGAGAGTTGGATTCGCCTACGGGAGAAGTCGGCCCTTTGTTGTACTCCTTCCACCTTTGGAATCCAACGGTTGTGGGGATCCTGCGGGATGGACTCTTGTTGTTCATATTGGCATTTCCGCTCTTGTTCTCTCTTGGGCTGTTCCCGCAGTTCTCGACGTTTCTCCTCTATGTACTGGAACAAATTGATGTGCACATGTTTGGAGGAAATGCAGCTGCGAGTCTTTTGGCCGTTTCTTCCTCACTACTGAGGTCTTTTGTGGCGATTGGGATATTTTATGGATTGGCCTATGGTGCTCTGGCAGAGCCTCAAGGGACCCAGGTCAGTTTCTAATTCATTCATGATTAATTTTTAAAGAATTTGATAAAATCATTGCTACAAAATATTATTTTGCGGCAATTTTGCCGAATTGATGAATATGATGAATATTTTTATTTCGTTAAAATTAATAATTTGTAACTCTATTTTGACAGTTACAAATTCTTCACTGGTTCTTTTTTAGTTTATTTTTCTAAGTCGAACCAAATGAATGTATTTAACGAATTATAATTTTTCAGCATGTATTATTCTCCTTACTTGCTGGTCTTCTTGTGAGCATTTCCTACCATTTATCGCGGATCGCATCAGACCCAGCAGTGTTTTGGGCTGTTTTGAAAACTCATCTCTGCCCGGACGAAGATTGCTTTGGAGATCCGCCTTCAACGAAGGCAGAAGACGAGGCGGATCCGCTTCCGAAAAAGCTTCGAGAAACCGTGAACGCCCGATTGAAAAGCGACCTCGTTCTTTGTTCAACTTCGTTTGTTCTGGCCTTTGCTGTTCATGCCAGCACTGTGCTAAGCGCCCTTGAGCCCGCACTCACGCTGGTCCTCTGTTGCATTGCCATTTCCCTTGGTTGTGCAATTCACTACATTATTCCGCAACTGAGGAAACAACTTCCGTGTCTCCTTGTGGCTCATCCGATTCTCCAGCCAGCTGAGTATGATTCCTTTGAAGTTTCCTCGCCTGCCAAGCTCATGTGGTTTGAGCGTTGCTATGTGGGGTTGTCGTTTCTTGAGCGGAATGTCATGTACCCGCTCTTGTTTCTCTCTGCGCTGACGAAAGATGCTGGGCCGATTATGGGAAAATTTGGACTTCCTTTTGGATCTCTCATCATTGTCGTGGCTGCAATGAAGGTAATTCAACTAGTTAATTTAATTAATAACTTTATTTAATCGGCCATGCTATATAGGTGATTAAATAAAATTTAATTTAATTACTATTTTAATAATTAATTTATTAAGTAGGATTTAATATAGTAAATGAATATTTTAAGAGCAGTATTGGTTTTATTGATTTAACTGAGAATTTAAAGTATTTATATTGTGTTTATTTTAGGCTTTAAGGAAAAGTTTCTCGGATCCATCATACAATTATCTCATTGTGGGTTTCACAATCCTGTTCTTTGAATTTGACTGGGCTGGTCACTCTGAAACATTTCTAGTTGATTTCTTCTTTATGAGTATTCTATTCGGTCGTGTTCATGAGCTCTGGCTCAAGATGCAATTCGTTCTCACTTATGTGGCGCCTTGGCAGGTGAATAGAATTTTTTTTATATTTTAAAAATTAAAAAAATTATTCAATTAATGTCAAAGTTTTTTGGTGTTCATTTTGGAGAACTAATTTCTTTGTTGATAGATAACATGGGGATCTGCGTTCCATGCATTTGCACAACCATTCAGCGTTCCGCACTCTGCGATGTTGTTCGTTCAAGCTCTCATTTCCTCGATTCTCTCAGCTCCTTTAAATCCCTTTTTGGGCTCTGCGATTTTTCTCACTTCTTACGTTCGACCTCTCAAGTTTTGGGAAAGAGATTACAAAACGAGGAGAGTCGATCATTCCAATACTCGATTGGCTGCACACATTGATCGAAATCCTGGTGCTGATGACAATAACTTGAATTCTATATTTTATGAACATTTGACCAGATCGCTACAGCATTCACTTTCTGGAGATATTTACTTGGGTAATAATTTTTAATGTATTTTATATTAAACGAATTCAATAATAATTGACAATTATATTATAATTTTTGTGAGCATGAGATAGTGACTTACGTCGGTGAATCAACTGTTAACTTTAATATAAATTATCATTTTAACTAAGAAATTGAAAAATTAATTGAATGACTTTTTTTGCATTCTCAGGACGTTGGGGCGGAGTTTGTCAGGGTGATTGTTTCGTCCTTGCTTCTGACTACTTGAATTGCTTGGTTCATATTGTGGAAGTTGGGAATGGACTCGTGTCTTTTCAAGTCAGAGGTTTGGAGTTCCGAGGAACTTATTGTCAACAAAGGGAAGTAGAAGCCATTTCTGAGGGAGTGGAAGATGACGAGGGTTGTTGCTGCTGCGAACCAGGACATTTGCCTCATCTTTTATCCGCCAATGCGGCCTTTAGTCAACGATGGCTCGCTTGGGAACTTACGCTGACTAAATATGTCCTTGAAGGATATTCAATCTCGGACAATTCCGCTGTTTCGATGCTTCAAGTCTTTGATTTGAGAAAAATCCTCATTACTTATTACGTCAAAGTATGTTTTTGGATATTTTTATTTTTAAGCCTTTGCGTATTTTTCTTTTAGTTCCATTTGGTTTAATAGACTTTAATGAACATGACTGTTTCAGAGTATCATTTATTATGCAACGAAGGCGGAAAAGCTCGAGGAGTGGCTCAAATTACCAGAAATCACTAATGCACTTCGACCAACGCTTGAACCCAATTACGCAGATTTGGACCCCGTTTTCTCTGTGAACATTGATGAGGATTATGAGTTTTCCACTTCTGGGATTACGCGGAATTCATTTTGCAACGTTTATCTTCCTTGGATTCAATTCTGCATCCAAAAACGGCAATCTGTATGTTGGTTTTTATTTAAATATTAAATTATAAATTACGAAAAATAATTCAATGACACATTGATTGAGATTGAATCAACGAAAATTAGGTACATAATAACTAAGAAGATAAATTACTCAAAAGAAATAAGATTTTAATTTAAATAAAATCTTATTGGGAAATAATTTTTAATTTTTTTTGTATTTAGCAGGAAGGAGAGGCGATTGAAAGCAGTCGCGACTCAACTTTGGTTTCTCTTTGTTTTGCTTTGGGCATTTTAGGAAGACGAGCACTTGGAGTGGCCGCTCATAGCAATTCATTATCCAGGTAAAAATCTCTATCAGCTTAAATAAGTGAGTTTTGTGTAAATGAAATTTTCATGTTTTCGAAGTATTTTTAATAATTGGGTTTTTGTTTAGCGTTGAATTTTTCCTGTATGGCCTACATGCGCTTTTCAAAGGAGATTTTCGAATTACGTCACAACGAGACGAATGGGTCTTTTCTGATATTGACCTTCTCAACAAGGTTGTTTCTCCTGCCGTCCGAATGTCACTCAAGCTTCACCAGGTTAGAAACTCTAAATTTTAACTCAATTTTTAAATTCTACTTGATTTCACTAAAAAAATATTTATTTTATGACTTATTGATTTCAATGAAACTTTGATTTATAAAGAGATAGTTAAAAAATATAAAAGACACTAAAAATAATTTAAATGTTTTTTTAGGATCACTTCATGTGCCCTGATGAATACGATGATCATTTGGCACTTTACGAAGCCATTTCTTACAATGAATCCCATTTGGTCATTTCACACGAGGGAGATCCATCATGGAGAACTGCAGTTCTCGCAGGAACTCCCGCTCTCCTCGCCCTCAGGTGAAATAATAAATATTACAAGTTTCATTGTTTTAATTATTAAGGTTAACAAGGATGGGACTAATAGACAAGTATTGTGCTTTTAGACATGTTGTGGACGATGGAACAGACGAGTACAAAATCATAATGCTCAACAAACGTCAACTTGCATTCAGGGTCATTAAATTGAATCGGGAGTGCGTACGCGGGTTGTGGGCTGGACAACAACAAGAACTTGTATACTTAAGGAACAGGGATCCTGAAAGAGGCTCAATTCAAAATGCTAAGCAGGTAAAACTTTAAATCATAAGACAAAAGAATTTCATCGATCTTTGATTTAAGTAAATAGTTTTTTCATTTAATTAATTTAAAATATTTTCTTAGGCTTTGAGAAATATAATCAATTCGTCTTGTGATCAACCGATCGGCTATCCAATCTACGTCTCGCCACTCACGACTTCTTATGCTGATACTCATGTTCAGCTGACGAGTCTCCTTGGGGGCCCTGTGTCTTTCTCAGGGATCAAACAATGGATTTTCGAGCTTTGGGTTCGAATTCGTCGTCGTTGTGTTCAAGGATGTTCGTCTGGTTCTGCTGCTCCGCATGAAGAAACCCCATATGGGCAAGAAGGCCTTTATGCTATGACAAATCCATCGCTTTTACCGAGTAAGTTGTTTTTATTTAATTTAATTATCTATTATGAGAATGTTGAAATGAGTTTAATTGAAATATATAATAAAATATATTAAACTAAAATATATTTATACCCATGAATATATGAAGATCGCAGACTTAAACGAACCCTTTCATTAAATACAAAATATGAATAAATTATTAAATTAATTTGAACGTAGTGAGAGGATTTGAATAAAAGGGCAAATTAGAATTTGACGATTTCCTTTCATGTGAAAAGCTGATTCTATTGCAGCCGTGATTTCGAGTGGAGTGAATGTAAGCGGAAGTCAGTCGCTTGACGGAAGCGTGATCGGAGGTTCAAGCGTCGGTCGCGGGTCTTTGAGTCGTGGGAATTTCAATCGGGGATCAGTTGCTTCAAATGTTTCTGGGTCTTTTGGAAAACCTTCTACTTCGACTCTAGCGTCTTTAGCTGGTAATTTTTATTAATGAACTTAGCCTAATCTAAAATTAAGTGTTGAATTTTAATTATCGACTAAAGTCTTTGTATTGGGTTTTAAACTTTGCATTTTTAAAAGGTTTCTTGACTGATACGAACGGAGCAAATCGGGAAAAAGAAGCGAAAAGTACGAGTTTACAAAGAGTTCGGATCATTGATGCGAATCAAGTATACGACGGCCTGAATCTTGGGCGAAGAATTGACGTGGTTTGGCCCGATGAAACAATGAGAGCCAGGGGTGGACGATCTTATTGGCAAAATTGGGTTCCTGAAGACGGAATGGAAGGAATTGTAAGAAAAAGCACTGACAATGAACGAAAACTTTAAAAAAATAACATTTAACATTATAATTGAATGATAATAATTTTAAAAGTTTAAAAATAATTAAATAATGGTTAATTTATCAAGGTTGTTCACAAATGGATTCCTTCTCATCGGGATGCCAAGAGTCGCTCAATTACAGACAAGACGATTCTTCTACTCAAGATTGAAGACAAGTTTGTTCCGATTGCAGAAGCCGGCGTGGCGGATCTCGGGGCTGAACTTTGAAAAAATTCTTTATATTTTATTAAGATATAATATCTACTTGTTGTACCTTTGCCTGTGATCAGAATTTCCTCAAGTCATAATTCTATTTAATCTTTTGCATGCTTCGGTGTATAAAAACTTCCGCCACATACATAAATCATAAATATTTACAGCTATATATTAAATACTTATTAAGTCTATACAGACTTAAGAGGAGTTATTTACTCAAAATATGTCAAGATGAACAGACGACTTTAACCATTCATTCATTCGCAATTAGTTTTTAGTTAAAAATAATATTAAAATATGAAATACTTAATGTTAATATTTAATACTTGTGTATGAAAGTAAAGTTTAAGAGCCAAATTCGCAATCTACTTTCTTACAAAGATAATTACATAAAAGTATGTCATAATTGTTATTTATTTATTCTGTATTTGATTCAGATTTAAATGTACGCTAAAGTTACATACTTAAAAGTTGCATCTTAATCAACATTCGTACTTAATTTGTTCTAAGAGGATTTGTGTAATTTAACCTTTACTTAATTTATTAGTCATGAAGAAGAAGTGGGGAAGTTCTCTGTTTAAAAGCAATTGTGACCAGCCGATTTTGTGCCATATTTACTTATTTAATTGTTTTCATTTTTACATTTACTACCGAGAGTTGTATGTAAAGAAGTTTATGAGGGAAGGAAGAGTTAAAGAAAAATATAAATAAATAATATTTATCTCATTTTAATGATAAATCCATTCATTATTTGAGAATAATTCATTCACATTATTGCATAATTGAAAGGCTTTTCAAGAAATGAATGAAATAAGTAAAAACATTATTTTTACATTTTTAAATTATATCATTACCTAATTAAATTAGGATTAACCATTATAAATAATTTTATATTAGATTCTTATTATTAATATTTTGAGTTCTTAAAAATTCAAAGATATCTCTATATGAGTTTCCTAATTAATTTTAAATTAAGGCTCAAAATTTTCATCATTTGCATTCATGATCAAATTGACGAAGATCAAAGGATCAAGCAGATTAGTTAGACGGACTAGCAAGCACAACAGCTCATACTTTGATTGTGAAAAGCGAATCAAAAATAAATCTGAGCGCAATTGAAAAACTCATTCCATCAACTTCTAATCCCAAGTGATGACATTATCTTTAACAGCTCGGCAACGTATAGACATTAATATTGGCGTAAGTTGCTTAAAACTCATGTTTCAAGATAACAAACATACATTTAACAAATTAAGAAAGATTAAAGGATTTGAGATGTTTTTGAAATTCGGTTATAAAAATGCTTCCCTGACTTTCATGCTACTGTTACGCTATCACGGGGATTATAACTATTTAATATTTGAGTAAACTTAACTATATCAAGTTTACTGTCTAAACTAAACTAAATATTAAAGAATTAAAATGCTTAAATTTTTAATATTTGGTGCACTTTCCCTGATCTTGGGAATTTCAGGATCTCCCGTTTCAAAACCTTTCCAAGCTGATAAAGTTGGTAAATGTATGTTTGTTATCTTGAAAC
>VJMY01001399.1:0-13344 GCA_009869795.1 Neelides sp. FZ-2019 | reverse complement strand
AAATTTATCGTGATTTTTTCTCATTTTTCAAATTGTTTTTAGGGAATTTTAAGAATTCATTGCGTATGCATAAAAATCATTGCATAAGTATTCATTATTAACTATATATATATAGACATATTCGCAATTTAATTTTAAATGTAAAATAATATGCTAATATGTATTATATTATACTGATAATTATTTTTATACATAGGTATTGTTATTCACATTTATTAAATAAAGTTTGACCATATAATTTATTTGAATCGATAACGAATTTACTAATTTAAGGTAAGGTAATTTAGATAACATTATGGTTATCTAAATGTTCCTTTTAAAAATTAATAGAATTTTTGTAATGTGAAATTTTAACAAACAGTAAAAAAAGTATGAAATGTAATGTATAATAGTAAATAGGGAATGCCTTTGTACATTGCATTTAAACAGTATTTTTATCTATCTAAAAATCCAGCATAAGCCAATTTCTCAAAGGCTATAAAGGCATTTAAATAATAAAGATTTGATATAAAATACTAATAGTCAAATTGGCACTATAATATACATTATTTCTTATAGCTATATGAAAATGATTCACTTATCTTGTCCTTTTAATAATTTAGCAAACCATATTAAGTGTAATGAAAACATCTATTTAAAATTATCTGAAGATTTAGTTTTGTTATAAAGGTTATCGAGTATCAATACTAACTTGACAATCCTCACAATGGATGAATTTCATAATCTTTGTATTTAGTTGCCCTTCAATCAGTATAATCAGTACATTTCAGAGATAGCAAAAGATAAATTAATAATTTGAAAAACCGATTCAATAGTTGGAATATTGCAAATCATCTTTTATACAATTCAAACTCATAACAGGATTTCAAAATGGTCAAATTTTTAGCCGTAAAATTACTTTTGTCTTTTATAGGAATTCAATTTACACATGGATCTTTTTATTTTAAAGGTATATATTTAATACTAAATTATGATATTTAATTATATAGTAAATATGTAAAATAGTTGAGAATAAATATTTTGAAATGAGATTAAACATTATTTCATTGTTTTTATTTAATTTTAACAGACTCTAAAGATGTTTATGAGTATGAGTATGAGTTTGGTTCCGATAAAAATCAATCATTAGAAATAAGAGCGAATCCAGAATTTATGATTCTTGTTACGGTTGAATCTTTAAATTGCGATCCAACATATTCAAAAAACAAACTCGTTTTAAAGGTAAATAAGTTTGTTTTTTAATCCATTAATAATTTAATAGGTACTGTATTAGCCCGATTTCTGTCCGGTGCCCGAAATATGTCCAGGGGTAGAAACTGAGAATTTTAATTGTGCCCGGGGACAAATATCGGGCTAATATGGTATACAACTATTAAAGATCAGTTTATTGAAATTAATTTTTTAGGCTTATGACGCAGTTAAATCACAGTGCTTAAATATAAATGAAGAAAAGCGAAAATATAAACCATCTTCATTTCAAATAACTGGAAAAGGTCAAGTGACGGTATTTATTGAAACTGATGCCCAATCAGAGGAAATAGATTTGAAAGCAAAAATTGTTGCAAGCGTTTTTAGAGAAACTGATAAATGCAGTCAATGTGAAAAAAATGAGTTTTGCTGTAATGAAAACTCGGCTTGTTCGCCATTTAACGATGACGCTAAAAAAGTTCGCTGTATTCATAAGTCTTGGAAATGCAATTTACTCGGCCGTCCTTTCTGCGGACTCTCGTGTAATCCGGATCAAACAGCTGAAACATGCCAAGGATATTGTAAGCATAATTTCAATTTTTGTATGAGTTCATGTTTATTATAAGATATTATAATTATAACAATATTTAATTGGTAAACTTTAGATTTTGGATTTGTTTGGAGTTCAGTGCTTTTCTTCATTGCTTTCTTGAGTGTTCCAGCGTTTGTGGTTATACTCTTTTGCTGTTATCGGAAAAGTCTTCGAGATCGAATAAATACCGCTTCAAGATCAAACCAATCACGTAGCGGAAATATATATCCAACTAACGTATGATTTTTTCAGTCTTATAAAATATAGCCTATAAATTCTTTAAATAGGATAAATGAAATTGTTATGAATATTGTAACAATTATAATTCTTATATTTAGGATTTTCCTCCAAATTATGCTGATGTAACTGGAGAAAAACCTCCAAGTTTCGCAGCGGCTACAACAATGACTGTTCATTCTCAGAGGGCTGCATAATTTTTTGAAAATTAAGATTATAAATTCTTAAGGATATTTTCGTGGTTTACGAGTATTGTTGTTTAAATTTATTTTAATTTCCCTCTTTCAAAAATAATTTCTATTCATTATTAATAATTCTTACTTGATAATATATACTTTAATTTCTTAATGTTAATCCGAATCACATTTATCAATTCATTGAAGAGTACCCACAATATAAAATAATTATGTTTGTACAATTTCTTTTCTTTCCTTTGATTATTTAGTCTAAACACCGTGTAAATAAAGTTTTGTAATATCTTCATTTTCCTCTTTAAATATCGAGTTGTCTTTTCACACATTAACATTTTTGTCGAATTTTGTTCCAAAGAAGGTCAAATTAAATTTAGCACTTTTGAAGATTTCAATTCGGAAATGCATGTAGGTATAGATGAAAGTGAAAGTAGGTTTTTCGATTGAACACAGGTGGGCGAATTAAAATGTAAAATATTTAATCATTCCAAACGGAAATTTATAATCATATGACACTTGTAAGTTCAAACTCAATGAGTTTGACAATTTTATATGAATGTCATAAGCAGAGTGCGTATTTGCTCAACCTAGTTTCAAGCTAGAGAAAGGCTTAAATGTATTTATGCTATACAACTATAAAGATATTCAATGTGCGTTGATAGACCTACAATTGAGCATATAGTCATATTGAGCGATTCATTCATATTTTGTCTTAATAATTTAGATTTAAGAATTGGATGAAATGTTCTATGAAGTGCGTAGATTAAGTTAAGTTTTATAAAAAAAATTTAGTTATCCTTAACCCATTTGAATCAATTTGTACAAATCACGAAGGTCTCTTCGTTTCAATTCTTATTCATACCTATCTTAAACTTGACTCAATTGACTGGTTATTACAAATTGCTCACAAAATTTACTTTCTATAATTTTTCTCGTAATTAAAGACTCTTTTTGAACGAATTAGCCAAAATGTTCAAAAGCAGCTTACAAAACAAAGGTAATAATTGGGATAAGTTTAAGGATCGATTCTCCTCTTCAGTGTTATGGAAAAGGGAAAGGAACGGTGAAATTCCAATTGTGAGTAATGCAAGTAAAAGGACATACACGAAGGCAAGCGAAGAGAAAACAAATAGATTCAACGGTATTAAGTCAACAATAAGGGAAGTCAAAGAAAGTGAAATAACAGAAAATGATAAACCAATAAGAAAATTTTCTGGGACTTTAAGATTTCGAAAACGAGATAGTATAATGGAATTGAGCGCCAGGTTTTTTCAACAATTAAACCGGGAATCTCCTGACTATCCAACATTTGGAAAGGCATTTAAAGAATTTTGCAAATCAACGTTCATGCATGGGCTCAAATATTACGGGGATGAGAAATTGACTTACCTCGAACGATATTCTTGGCTACTTTTTCCACTTGTCGGCTTCATCGTGTCGTTATTTGTCATAATGCATATTTGGATTGAATGGGATGAAAATCCCGTTATCACTTCTGTGTCAGATACGAATTATCCTACAAGTTCTCTTTTGTTCCCCGCAATTTCAATTTGCACGTAAGTTCAACTCTAGATTTCATTTCAATTTTCAATTAGCAAAATCAAATTATAAAACTTACGGCTTATATTTAGTGACATTCGTAATTATTGATTTATTTAGATTCAGAAATAAAATGTAATTTATGAAATGTTCTTTAACAATTTTTAATAAATTTTTAGGGTTAATAAAGCTGTCACAGAAAAGCTTATAATACAGGTATTACATATACTATTTTATATAAAGAGAAATTTAATAAAAATAGATTTAAATCTAATTAATTTGAAATTTAATTTGAGGGTTGCCGCTTCAATTTCACATTAAGTCAGATGAAGTTAATCATAAGCAATACGATTGATCCTAGTGGAACTAACAATGACAACGAAGAAAGTGAATCTGTTCATGGAGTAGATGGGAAAACGTCGTTAAAGTATTTGAGACTTGTAGCTCCTAAATGTGACGATTATCTTCTCTCGTGCCGCTACAATGGAATTCCCATTGAAAAATGTTCATATGCTTTTCGCCCTATGCTAACTGATACTGGTTACTGTTGTATTTTCAATTACCTTGAAAGTAATTTTGAGCGAAAAGACAAAGAATTTGACGCTGAAGTATTAGAGCAAGAAATGGAATACGAGTATCTTCAGCAAGCTGTATGGAATTATTATGACGCATTTAAAAAAGAAAAGGAAAGCAAAGGTTGGGTCGACAAATATGCGAATGCTACTGATAATTTTTGTGCTCGCCATTACGAAGATGAACTTTTTCCTAAAATTTGCAAGTATATTAATAAATGCAGGTAGGTTTATCAGTAATAATTTTGTAAATTATATATAAGTTTGATTTAAACGTGTTGTATCTTACTAATCTACAGTTATTTAAACTAATAAATTTTAATTTAAACAGAAAAAAACCAGCAGATTGCGGTTTGGCAATTAAAGAACATGTACCTCCACCCAAAAAGAAAATTTCAGATGAGTTTCCACTCAATGCTGTGGGAGCGGGAAGAGGAAGAGGGCTAACTGTCATGACAGGTTAATGTCATTAAAAACACATTTAAAATAATTCATAATTAAAGTTTAAATACATTAATTAAATATACTCGATAGATACATTGAGATGCGATAGCGTGCCTACTGGTTCTTTTAAAGGACTTCGAGTTTTGGTTCACCACCCTGAAGAATTCCCAGGGTTTGAAATTATAATCAAAACAAATATCTTAAAAACATACGTAGTACTATATCATTAACTTATTTTTATTATACAAATAAAAGAAAAATTGCCAATAATGTTTTTCAAGCACAATAAAAATTTTAGGGTTGGAGAACGAGGATTTGTTATAGGGCCAGGCCAAGAAAATAATATAGCAATTTCCCCGTTTGATGTAATTACTGACGATGGTGTTAAATCCTTTCTTCCGGAAGACCGTGGATGTTATTTCAACGAAGAGTTTCCTCTTCAATACTATAAAGTTTATAGTAGGTCATCTTGCATCATTGAGTGTGAAAATGAGTTCATCTATCGAGAATGCGGTAATTATAATTTACATACATGATTCAAGTTTTTTTTCGATTTTATTTTACAATAATTCTGTAAAAAGATAAAATCTAAAGTGCAAACATATTTATAAACCAACTTTAAATTCGAAATAATCCAACAAAATTATGGATGGAATTAGGAAAAATATTATATAAATATACAGGGTGGATCTGAACAATTTTAATTGCCATCTAGGAGTCAGTTTTGTAAATAATTCTTAAAATTGAATATTTAGTAAATATATGATCAAAATAGAGCCATCTAACTATTTAAAGAGCAAATTTTCTTTATCTGTTACAAAATGGTACAATAGATGGCGATGCGAATTGTTGATCATTACGTCATAAAATTAAATCAACTAAACTGTCTTTAAACTAAAAGTACGATGATTGGGATTTTCAGGGAACGAAAGGGGCGTTAGTAATAGGATGTCATGTTATAATATATATGAAAAAGTAATGTTTTATTTAGCCCGTTAACAAGTTATCTCTCTCCCTATATTTATTTTCAACCTTTTTACAATGATAGATCGCATTTATCCAATTGAGGCCTGTACGTACCAGTTGGGAATTCTCCTAAATATTAATAAATATAGAATTATTTTGACAAATACATTATTATTAACTTATATTGCAAAACTAGATTTTACGTTTAGAAAGCTTATCGTTGATAATGCTTCTTATGACATCACCATCAAATGTGTCAACTTCGGTAGATGGCTTTTGTCTTGGATTATCTTGGAAGGTTTCTGGAAAGTTAGCTCGATTCTCTTTGTTTGAATCTTCAATTTCTTTGATTTTGCACTTGTAGATAGCCCAGTCATTCCCCAACTAATTGACGCATCTAAGTATTTTAAATACATATCTAGAATCATGGCATATCTAATATATATATATTTACGATTTAAAATATTGTCATAATATATTTCAACTTACATTTGGACAATTCATTTTGAAAGAGAAATACTTATTTCCTTCTTTGGCATTATTAAGGTAATTATAAACGTTGTATATTAAACTTTGAAAATTTTTTGAGTCTTCCTTTAAATAGGAGCTTGCGTCATGTATTTAAATTAAAAGTTAAGCTAAAGATATTGTTTAATTTAATCAAATATAAGATAATAAGAGTAGGTACGTGTAATTTGGTATGTAACGAGTTTTGGCTCTTTAGCGCTATATAATTTAAAGCGCAAAGCATCGTTTCCCTCCCTTCACTCATTGGATATTAAATTGAGGGTGGGAAAGGGTTAGGAGGAGGTCAAGAGGAGGACCACAAGGAGGATTAACCTTTCGGAATTCAAAATCATCGTACTTTTGGTTTAAAGACACTTCAATCATCTTCATATTTCTCCTTTTCAGATTGTGTTCCTTTCTACTCCCCAGGGAATTATTCCATATGTGGAAAGAATAAATATCTTGATTGTGTGAAGAAGGCAATTGACATGATACAAAAACGCGACTTCACATTGAGATCCCACTTACCTCAAGATAGCAAGAAGCGTTTTAAATTTAAGAGCAGAGAAGAGATGCAGCAGGACAAGAGCTGTGCTCAATTCTGCTTACCTTCGTGTCATGAAACGCGATATTCCGTTGGAATAACCAGTGCTCCATTCCCAAATCAAATGGAACCGAATCAAACGAAACTATTGAGAGAAGCCATTGCGGCTGAAAGAACAATGTTGAGTGATATTAATTATGTGAGCGGGAGTGTAAGTGTCATGCAGATTTTCTTTAAGGAAAATAGTCTTATGCAGTTTGTGAGAACTGAATTTTATTCTGGAATTGATTTCCTTTCAAATCTTGGGTCGGTTTTGAGGTTGATGCTAGGGTTTAGTTTTTTAAGTTTGGTTGAATTTGTATATTTTATGACAATTAAACTGTATTTGGATAGGAAACAGAATAGGTTTGAAAATGCTTTGTTCATTTCACCGCGAAATCCCAATGATGAGCTAGAAATTAGCTTATTTCGTATCATTTTTGAAATCTGTCAAGATGAATATAAAAGAATGAAGGAATTTATCATAATTAAAGTTACTCAAATATTAAAGAAATAATTTCAAAGATAAATGACTACTGGAAATTTCAATCTTCAATATCAAACACTTTTTCACGAATAGACATTTATTTTAAAAATTATTTAACTATGATAAAAAATTAGATTGTAGAGTGGGTTGATTTTTATAAATAAAAAAAAGTATTAAATAAAATAAATAATTCTTAGAAAAATTCATATAATTTGTTGTAATTTCCAAGTTCGGTAACTTCCGTTTTAGGTACAATATACAATTACTAATAAATATCAACTAAAAAGTCAAAATTAAACTTGAGAATGTTGCCTAATTTACTTATAAGACTTAACCTTGTTTAGTGCACTTATTATCGATTTCTTAACCTAAGTGAAAAATGTTATCCTAATGGTTATTTCGAATTAATTTTGGATCATTGTTTGCAAAGTGAGTTCATACTTAATTCAAACTAATTCATAAGCACAAATAAAATTATTTTAAAGATTGACATTGAATTTAAGGAATTTTTCATGCAACTACATACAAAAGCTTTTAAAAGATTTCGATTGTGTTCTCACTTAAATAATAACTACGATTTTCTGTAAATTCCCCAAAGTTATGATGGATGATAGAGAAGATATATGCAAGTTGAGTTTACTGAATAATTTTTTTTATAAATGTTCATGAATTGATTTTTGTATTTAATTAAATCAAAATCGATTATTTCGTAGTTTTAAAGTTATTTGCTTTTCGAGTATTCAAAGAAAAGTTATATTCATAATTCGTGATTTTCGTTATAATAGGTACTTTACTTATTATGAAACGTGAAGAAGTTCCTCAAATTAAAGAAAATCAAAAAAATCAAATAGAAGATTCATCACCTAAAAACTTTGAGGATATTTTGAAAAACTCAGGTGCTCTAGAATTTCTTGATTTACTCACCCTCCTTACTAAAATTTGAAATTGAATATAACTATATTCGACAAAACACAAATAATTCTTCTTAAACTTATAGGATGTTTTGGTATTTATCAAATTTTCATAGTCCTTTTGGGTAAGAACTACATTGAACTTATAAATAACAAAATAGATTTGTAGAAAGTAAATTACATTCAAAATACATTAATTGTTAATTTTAAACTTGGAAATCAATAAAATATATTCCATATAAAGGTTTTTCATTGGAGATTCCAACAGCACTAATGGCCTTTGTTCCAATTTTTGTTGGTTTGTCGCACATTTAATATAAAATTATTTTAGCAATTTTATTAAATATTTTAAAAGTTTTTCATAATATTTAAATTATTTATATGCTAAGTACTTTTTAAAACATAGGAGCTAATCCCAAGGAATGGTATTGCGATGAAGAAATAGTGAGCTCAAAAGATATTTGCCAATGTAACGGAACTGTTTCAGGAAGTTCTGAATCTCTTATGTCTGAGGTTTTGATTAGACTATTTTTATACAATACTTTATACATTTTTGCTTTGGCACAAAAAACAATGTGTCACTAAATAATTGCATTTAAATTAATGATAAATTGTTTTTTTTTTAATGAAGTGGGGATTAATTTGCGATAAAGCTTGGGTGTCAGATTTTATCACTTCAATTCAAATGTTTGGAATGATGTTTGGAAATCTTTATGCATCACAGCTCTCAGATTGGTAATAATAAACAATTTAGGCTTTTTAATGATATTTATGAAACTTTCAAATATCTTAGGTATGGAAGAAGGTACACATTTTTAGGAGTTGTTCTTCTAATGGCAATTGGTTCTTCAATCTCTGCTTTAGCTCCAAATCCGTATGTTTACGCTGCTGCTCGGCTTCTTTGCGGAGCAGGACTTTCAGGTTTAATAGTCAATTTAATTATTTCATAATTCAATTAATGTCTGAATTACAATAATGTGGAAGTCTTTAGGTTTCATGAATGTATCTACAATGTTCACAATGGAATTTATGACACCAAAATGGCGACCACTTTCTGGAGGTTCAGCAGGCCCATTTGGAGAAGGAATTATGCTTCTTGGACTTTTTGCCTATTTCATTCGGCCATGGCGCTCACTCATATGGGCCACTGCAGTTCTATTTGGATTCATTGGGATAATTTTTCCGTGATTTTTTATTATTATCAAGATGCAAATAACAAGTAAAAATGATTTTCTTAAATGAATATAATTTTGATGAAGGTTAATGCCTGAAAGCCCAAGATGGCTTATTCGAAACAAAAGATATGAAGAGGCTCATAAAATTTTAGTCTCAATGGCTAAAATGAACGGACAAAAACCAGTGGAATTTGAGGTCCTTATTGAAGTTTGCGAAAAGGAAGGGAACGCAGAGGCACAACAAGAAGTTATCATTGAAAAGTTTTCTTATTTGGAGTTTTTCCGAAATCCTCGATTGAGATTCATTAGTTTATACTTAATGGGGATTTGGTGGTCTTGGTCTATCACGTATTTTGGAATCAGCTACAATATTAAGAATTTACAAGGTGACCCCTATTTGAATGTGGTGTTTTTGGGATTAGCGGACTCAGTTGGATATCCGTTGGCACATTGGATCAATAACAAGTAAAATATAATGCCGTAAATGATTTTTTAAGTATTCAAACTTTATTCTTAATATCGAACATTAATTTAACTATAGAATTGGAAGAAGGAAATCACTCGTTTTCTTCATGACTTTAGCCGCAACTTTTTTAGCTCTTCTAGCTATTTTCTATCTTGTGTTTGACATGGACAACTATACTTACATTGTTTTAATACTATGCCTAATGGGAAAATTGGGTGCTGCTGGAGCCAAATCTGCAGCAAGGTAAATAGACAAATGAAATACGAAACGCTTATATGAAACAAATGCTCAAAACTATTTTAATGTTTGTTCATAATAAGATGATAATGTCCAATTAAATTTTATTTATTATAATTTAGATTATTAACAGGAGAATCTTTTCCTACAGCCGTGAGGTATTTTATTATTTTTTATCCCATTGTTAATTTAATTATATGGGCATGCCATGTGTAAATATTAAAAATGTTGTTTAAGTATAGTTAATTGAATAAGTAATATAAATTGTTTCAACAGAGTTTAATGTGAAAATGATGATTATTCAATATAACATTATTTTTTTTAGAACAATGGGAATTGGGCTAGGAGGCTTTGCTTCTAATATTGGAGGAATAATAACTCCACAATTGGCATATTTTGGTTCAAGTAATACAGACTTTTATTCTATTCAACGATCATCTATCAGTTAGTATAAATTTTCTGACCTAAAAAATTTTACGTACGTGAATTTTTCAGCTTCAAGGGCCATTCCATTCTTTGTTTTCGCTGCTGTGAGTGTAAGCGGATCTCTCATTTCCTTTCTAATGAGCGAGACGAGTGGAAAACCATTGAAAGATGAAGTTGAAAAAGGATCAACTAAAACAATAATCAGCGTCGTTGACTTAGTCAAAGATGAAAATGTAAATACAAATCCTGAAACTTGTAATAAATAAATAAAATGTTTATTCTACTTTAATCGTTTTTAATTTTTGAGATTTGAAACATATTATTTCAACTCTCCCCATTTCGTATTGGTTATATTCAAGGTTACATTATTCCTTATATTAGAAGACATTGCCATTGGCGTCAATCCTGGTGCAATTCCATTTGTCAAATTTCCGACAGGAACGAGTTTGCCCAATAGTCCAGTTATTGTGCTCAATTGTTCCATGAGGCCTTCAAGAGTCTTTTGATGACCTGTCATTACTTTCCGAACCGATTGCAATTTTTCACGATCATCCAAATTAAGATCAACGAGGTTGTTTAGGGTGATTGAGTCTTGTAGTTGTCGAGATGCGATTCGATCAAGTTTTTCAGAATCATCCTTTTGTCTTTCTGAAACTCTTTCAACTTTTCTGGATATTTCATGAAGCTTCTTGGTTCTCTCGTCAACTCCTTTTTGGTTATCAGCTTTTCCAACTTTATAATCATTATAAGTTTTATAAGGATTGAATTTTAAGTCTGATTCCTTATTTATGGAATTTGTAATTTCCTGGCAGGATACACGGTTAATATTGTGTTCAATTAAAGTAAATATCTAAACATTAAATAAAAATCTGTTATATATATTTTTCTTTTTTGCTTTAATGTAAATATAAATTGAAATAATGTATCATTTAAAAATTTCTTTAAAAATATAGCTATACTTACTAAAATTATGAGGTGAATAATGAATTTCATAATTATTTAAAAATTGAATGATTTTGATGGATTTTGATATTTTCACTCAAAAAAGTAAGCGAGCTCAACCTGTTATGATAACAATTCAAAAGAAAAATATCACAGATTGTTTAATGTATAAAAGTAAGCTTAACTATATTCCTCTTCATATTCTATTCCTAAATGTTTAAATCATATTAATATTTATGTTTTTCATTAATTAGTCAAGAACAATGGGTTTTTTGCACGAGTTAGCCCTTTTTTCACATATGTTTAATACTGTTTATATAAATTATAATGGTATATTATTGGATAGGTATGAAAATCTCGTAAAAATAAATGCTCGATGTATTTAATGTTCGATATATTAAAAGCTCGAGTATAGATATGATCTAAATATTGGAACACTTAAATTAAAATAGTAAATAAAATGCTGATTTACAAATACTTAATATTTGTTTTATTATTAAATATATATTTATCATTAATGAAATGCTATGTCACACCTATGCACCTGTGAAATAAGTTTAAGCATATGATTTAAGTAGATCTTTATATAAAAACTTTATATAAATCATTCGGATTTACTTACAAATTGTGACTATTCTGCTGTTGCATAAAATCATTTTGATTCTTTCAACTTACTTAGCTTATAAGCCAATAAGTTCTTGGACTTGGACACTAATGCAAACATGGAGCACCAAAATTCAATTTTTCTTAGGATAAAAAAATTAACATTAATTACTGCATGGAGCGAGATTTTTTAGTATGGAGAAGCACGAAGGCTCCATGGAGGTTCATTTTTACATCATAGGGTAACCCTAGCCCATTAATTTATTAATAAATTATACAACTTACATAAAATCATAAAATATGCATGGTCGTATATATTTTGCATATTAAATAAATGATAAAATAAGTAAATTTTGAAAATAAAAATAATAAAGATTATATATATAATTATATTTTTTGAGTATGACTAAATAGTATGTATTTATAGTGTATAGTGAATATATGACTCAATTAAATAAAATTATAAGATAATTTTCTATATAGGTACCTAATTTATCTTACAATTAAACTTATAACATTTCCTTTTAATAAGTAAGATTTCATTATAATATTATAAAAATTATCATGTAATGATGTAATTATTATCTGGCTGCTCATTATAATAAATGAAGGAAAACCAAATGAAGAATTTACGAACAGAAATTTTCCTTGTTAGATAAGGTTTTACAACAAAAATAATACATTTATTGCGTTTTAAATTATTGTAATTCATTATTTTCTTCAATTAAAATATAAGAATTATTTAATTTATTTATAATTAATACACAAAATTTATTTTAAAAAATGAGCTTAAATTTTGAAAATTCTTTCTTAAAAATATACCTTAATTTATTTATAATTTTAATTATTTGTTTCTCTTTTAAAACTATATTATCAGATAAAATTTCCCCAATAGATGACGGTGAAACTAACGGTTGTGTTATTGCTACAAATTGTTCTAATTGCATCAAGATTCCACATTGCTTTTGGTGCGCTGATCCCGTAAGTTTTAAAATAGTTACAAAGTTAAGATATTGAAATCACCTGTAATTTTATAATTGCATAATTATTGTAAGAATTCCATAAATACTATGCTGGACAATTATATCTACTAACTAAATATTTTTTACGCATTTAACTTTAACTGATTTTCTTTATTGAACTCAATGTCAGTCATTTGAAAGAACAAATCACTCCCACTACAATTATAGTAGATGTAACACCAAGGAAAGGCATACAAATAAAAGTGTATGTCAATCTAAATACATACTTGATATTACTGGTTCAATTAATATAACA
>VJMY01001398.1:0-13347 GCA_009869795.1 Neelides sp. FZ-2019 | reverse complement strand
TATTAATAAATTTTCTATTTCTTTTTACCCTATTGATAGCACTTCTCTAAATGCTCATATGATAAAAACTAATTTTACAAGAGAAAATAGTGTTCATATCAAATCTTTATTGAGAAAATGTTTTTTATTGACAATTGATGATGAGTCTTATTATGTATCTTATTGTAATAACCTATGAATATTTTGTCCATTTTGTAAGTAAGAAAATTATAAATTGTATTAAAAATTAATTGATGTTAAAATTTAGTTTTTTCAGTATAACTTAAAGTAATTATTAAGCATGATTCTTAATTAATTTGCATGAGTAAAACAATATTAGGATAAGATTAATATTGCTTTACGGTAAGGCATCCAGTTTTTAGAAGGAGCTTTGATGGCACCGATAATTAACTTTGGGCAATACTCGTCATCGGTATCAGGTTTATCATCCATTGGCCAAGGCATTTTTACTCAAGGCAATGGAGATTGGAAGTCGAAAGTCAAAAATCTTTTAACTGAAGCAGTAACTAAAATATATAGATTATTGTTATAATTGTATGTTAAATTGGTATATTTTAATTAGTGTACTGTTAAAGCGGTCAATTTTCTCACCTGTCCTAAAAGGCTACGTGCCGAACTGGCACTAATGCTCCGGGTCACTCTTGTGCCAGCGTGGGTTGCGATGAAAGAAAACAAGCGCTCAAAACTCACTACGGAAATAAGAATGATGGCAGAGTTATGCGAATTATGAAATTCATTTATAAATCTCAAACGTTTTAAGATTTAATTGTCCCCAATGCACTAACAACTCAATACAACTTTATAAAAATATGATATATAATAGGTTATAATGATTAATATTTGCCTTAATATTTCTAAATATGCAAATAATCAAACCATAATAATTTTCATTTTACAAGTATCATTTATTTGCATTCTTGGCGTAATTGCATATTTATTAAATAGAGTCATTGGAGCTAAGAATTAAAAGTTTCGTTTTGTTAATAACTCAACCTTTACTAAGCTTTCATATTTATATTTTCTCTTGCACGAAGAATTCTCTCTCGTCCTCTGCAAAGTCTAAGTCGGTCGTGATGAGCAAATTGTCCATTACAAAATCCCCTTCTTCATTATCTGCAAAATAATTGTTCACGCCCACGGCGCAGATAGGAAGGCCGATTGGCTTTTCCCTCATGCAATTTGCCTGTACTGTGTCGTCGTCAATGAGGATTTCATAGCAATTGTTCTCGTACAAAATGAGGCTCAAAACATGAAACTCGCCATCAGCTGGAAATTGGACCAAATTGAGGGTGCTGTTCTCATTGGCAATTCCCTCCGTGTCAATGAACTTGTCATTGATGTTTTTGAGCACAGCGAAAGACAAAAGACCTTCAGGAGTTGCGCATAGACTCTGTGAAAATTGGAAATTGGCCCAAGGAGGATTTTCCGTTCCGAAAGCGGCGGAGCAATCGTATAAATTGAACGTGGCTTGGTTGCAAGAACTTGGCTTTAACTTGAGTCGGGTTTGGATGACCAAAGGTTTGTTTGTGACTTGGAGTTTGGGGTAAATTAAGGCAAACATTCCTCCATGGCTCGGATTAGATTTCTTGATTGAAGTAATTCCCTTATTTTCCTTGGAAATTTCAATTTCTTTGAAAGGGAGAGCTGAGCCGTTGATTACTGGGAACCATTCATCCGTCCAAGACGCGTTGTCAAAACGGAAATAACTATAAGAGTATTTAGGTGCTGAATCCTCGAGTGATTTTTCCAATTTTCCTATTTTCTCCTCATTATGCTAAATAAAAAACATTATTGATGAATTAATCATGAACCTTATAATATTTTAATACATTTATAGAATTACCATTAATTTAATAATTAAAAATTTATTTGACATTTTAGTATCAAATAATTTAAATGTTTTTTTATCATTTAATATCAAATAAATACTCAATTGAATAATAATTAGATGGATTGCGAGAAAACATATTTTTAACTTACCTTGGTCAAAGTAATAATTTTCTCATTTAATGATTTAACCAATGAGACCAATTCTAATATTTCTTTTGGTGTTTCCATGAGTTCATTTTGCTAATTGATACAAATTACATTTGTGTTTAAATTTTAATATGTTCATATATTAGATTGAAAAAAGTAATTTTTTTTACTTCGTCGGATGATGTTGAAACATTTTGTAGACCTACAAAGCATAATGTAAGGAATAAAAGATTAAAACAAAGAGAATTCATTCTAAATTTCTAAATAATGATTTAAATATTGAAAAATATCTCTATGACTTAAACGATGAAAAGCCTTATTTTCAAATTGGCCTTTGGATATATTAAAATATTATTTGAGATGACAATTATAAAATGATCCAATTATTGCAAAAGCTAAATTCTATATAAGAAATTAATCAGAACTTTTTGCATTTCTTTTCATAGAAAGATTGATTCTCGCAAAAAAGATAAATGATGTCAATAGGTTAAATAGCAATCTAGCCATGATAATGATAAAAATACGCTATGAAATTTCCCAGAATGTCTAAGATAAAAAATGTTATTTTAAGGCTTTCATTTTCGCCGTGTTCATTAATAGAAGCTTAATATATATAATATAGATAAAAGATTTATTAAGTAGAAATAAACTTCTGAGGATCTTCAATATCAATCGTGAACTTTGCGATAAACCTACAATTACTAGGAAAATTTTTGGATTTGATGTATTAATTGATCGATTAAATAAATGGAGATTAATGTTATTTATACGTACAACATATTTATCATTCAATATAATCAAATGGTAATTGGATGTCCTTAGGAAACTTCGTAAGAAATCTAAGAAAGATTTCTATATTACATTACATATCTATACAAGTAATATTAAAAAGTTTATCAATTTTTCTCGAATCATTATTTTTTAAGTATATGGAGATAGTGAGCAAAATGAAATAAAATTGCGCTAATATGCCAATATCAATATCTAAATAACTATGTCGTGGAATAATGTTTATTCTGTCATGATTACATAGATTTCAATGCATATTAAATTGTCAAAGTGCCATTTAAGTAAAATTGTGTTTGATTAAAACTAAACATTTAAATATTAGCTCATTATTTTATATTTATCAATATTTTCTTTTTTTGAAGCTGGTGTGTTTTTAATCTTTTTAACATTCTTTGAACTAAAAGAAATTTGTTGTGTTAGTATGGTCTAACACACTCACTCATTAATTTTAAATAAATAAATATATTAATTTAATAAATAAAAGAAATTATAAAATATTGTATTAAAAAACGATGAATATAAAATTCATTTTTGCAGTTGAGATATTTCTCATGGTTGGATTCATCGAAGGAAATAAAAGGTAAAATTAATTCATAATATTAAATTTAAAATGTTAATATTTTAATGATAAAAAATGTTAATTAGCTACAAATTGAATTGTAAAATGACTAAAAAAAATACTTAATTGCAATTAAATAGAACCTACTATAACTTCATGAGCAAAAAGACGGAAAGAAAACACGTATTGTTATTGAAATCACCAAAAGAAATTGAAATGACCGGTTTAAATTTCCCACAGCAATGGAAAAGCAAATTGTGCAATGAACATTTCGTCACGGGAGTCGCAGCCAAAATTAATCCAAATCCCTCCAGTTCGGATGCAAAAATAGCTCAGATATCAGGGCTAAAATTCGTGTGCGGAAATGGACGGCAAAATTTCAACTTTTCTCTTGAAGGATCTTCAGGATCTTCAAGATCATCTGACGAGTGGAGTTCTGAGAATAAGTGCGACAATGGGAAATTCGTAGGGTTTCAATTGAAGGCCAAGTTGAGGGATCACAGCCGAAGACACGATAAAACGGAGTGGACTGGAATTACGGGAATCGCCCTTTATTGCTTTGATAAATCCAATTACAAGTTCAATTTTATCAAATTAGAAGTTGAGCTGGCCAATAATGGTGAATGGACGCCTCCGCAGTTTTGTCCCGAGGGAACGCTCATTTGCGGGGCTAAAACTCTTTTGGATCTCAAAGGCAATTAGAAATTAATCTCGAATTAAATTGAAATTTCAACTTTAAAAGTTTAAGTTTTTTAATTTAATTTTTAGCAATAATTAAATAAAATGATAATTTTATTTTTACTGTATTAGGCACATTGAAGGATGCCAATTTTTATTGTTGCAAAGAAAATGCCACAGTGGAATTGGAAGAATCGGCATTTAGGTTATTTGCTATTAATTTATTTTATCTATTAATCTACAGTTATCTACATTACTGTATATTGTTTTGTTAGAAGCTTTAACTTTATGACATTGTTGTTAGTATACAATATTTAATTACTTATTTATATTATAGTCTTATTACTTATTACTTTTAAAAGATTTTATTTAATATTATAATACATAAAATTATAATTATTCAATTATTTGAGTTTTGAGTTTGATGGAAATATTGAAAAATGGGTATTTGGTTTTATAATGAAATTAAATTGAAATATTTTGTTTAGTCATAGAAGAATCAAAGGAACAATAATCCGAAATCCAAATTATAATCCGGGTTACTATTTCAATAATTCCAAATCCGGGCCTCACCGTTTTGCCAACCAATTGGAGAACTTTTTCCTCCTTGAGACCTTCAACCGTCCTTATTGGCAATTCTGGAAATTCTGCCAAGACGTGTCCTACGTCGCCGGGCTCCAACTTCACCTCGCGGACATTACGCCGAATAAAACCATAATAGACGGGGTGAAACTGAGATGCGTCAACCCAATCGAGTATTTGACCGAAAACACTTTCATCTCCGACCAAGCCAAATACGACGACAATGCCGGGAACGAAGTGAAATGCCGCGGGGCAAAAGTAGTCGTTGGCTTCCAAGTCCTTCATGATTCCTATTCCGAAATTCAAAATATCCGCTTATTTTGTTCTCACGAACCAAATGATTACGTGGAAGGAAACCTGGAAATCCCAGGTGGGAAAATGCACAAATATAAGAGCATGGACGAAGATTTGATTGATTATTTTGATGAGTCTGATGAAAAGAAGGAAACCGTTGTTCGATGGAACGTTCATACAAACAAGAAACCAACAGTGGTAAAGCAAATGGCAAAGCGTAACTGGCTAGAAAAACAAATGTGCAAAATGGGCGAGGCTGTTTGCGGATTCAAACTTAATGCTGGCGGTAATTTAAAACAACAAACTTTAAAAAAAGTGTTTGGCATCAATTAATGAATTTAACTTATTTTAGCCGCCTGGCAAGAAGGAATTGGTCTCTTCGACCTCCAAATGAAATGTTGCCACGTCCCACGTCTCTCAGAATCCTGTTTCCCCGAAGACTCCTGGGAATTAATCCTCGAACGAGACAACACCGAAGGCATCGGCGACATCACCCAATTGTACAGACAAGTCACGGGCGTCTCCACCACACGGGACAAAAGCAAGAAAGAAGAACTCAGCGACCATTTCTACAAATCCCTTAACATTGATGAATCAACATCACAAAGTTCCTCAATCGGTGCAAGTAATCGATTGTCCAACGATTTAACCAATACATATGGGACTTCCTCTACCTCCGGCTTCGGGTCAATTGACAGTGAGGGAAGTTCAAAGTTTAGAGGAAACGGCTCAACAGTTTCTACCTCCCATGATGATGGACGTGGGACGAATACTTACACAGGCGGAACGCAATCAGAAAGAACCGGCCAAGGAACTTCGACAAATTCCGAATCTAGCAACACGCGTGGCGGCGGGACGAGTTCATCGACCAGCAACACTAAAGAATCCTCTTCTTCAAATACGATTGGCGGGAGCGCGGGAATTGATACTTCTCATAGTGTTTCAGTTGGCGGATCGTTTTTAGGGTTTAGTGCGCAGGCGTCCGCTGAATTGAAAACGTCTTTCCAAGTGAGTCATTCGAGAACTTATGGATCTTCCGAAAGTGAATCACATTCATATTCCGTGAACGACCAATACGAGAACACACGGGGAAGTTCAGAAGGAAAACAAACACAGGAAAGTAATTCTGTCCAGCGGAATATTAACAAGGCATTGAGCAGTGAAAAGGTGTTGACGAAAAGCCAGGCGAATTCTTGGGCCAAGAAGTATGGAGAGAATAAAGAAAAGTCACAAGGGACGAGCGTGGATTCGAATGTCGCGGGAAGTGAAACCTTGGCAATTTCTAGCTTTATTGACAAAAGCAGCCAAGACAAAGTGGAGGTTGGGACGAGAAAGGGGGAAACGAAAGGCTCGGGATTCACGACGGGATACAATTGGGGCAGTTCGTCGTCTGAGACATGGAACGTGGAAACGACGCGAGAAGTTCAATTTCAAATTCCCGCCGGCGTCAAATCCAGACTTTACCAAGCCGTGGGGAAATGTTCTTATTACCACGTGAGGACAACGTTGTTCAAGAGAATTGACAATTACAAGGAGAATCTGATGGTTGAACTGGAGAAAACCTTAGATGTTGTCCTGAGAAAGCTCAATGCATCCAATTGTGACGAAATTAATTTTTAAATTTATTGCTTATTGTATTAGTAAAATAAGTTAAAATGAAAATTGTTTTCTTTTAAAGGATTTTTAAAAAGGTTTTATCATAAATTGCATTTATATATTTAATCATAAATAATTTTACAACGATTAGCTTCATGAAATATTTAAATTACTCGAATGAATTCAACTTATATCAATTAAAGAATAAATAAATAAACTTGTTTTGATTTATTTATATATTCCTTGAACGAAGGTTCAAGAGGTTTAACTCTTAAAAATATTTTTAAAAAAACTGGTCAGAGTCGATTGTAGTTTTGGTTCTTTGGTTGTCGACTTTTCTGGCTGCTATGTATTATTGCTTTCAATTAAAACTTTATTTTTATGCAATTTTCATATTAAATGTTAAAACCTTTTAACATATTGAGTACCATAGAAAATCTTAGACTCATTTCATTACATTTATTTCATCTACTCATGTCTCACATCTAATTTATTTATTAGTTTATTATATGTATAATATTAATCGCCATTATTATGTAATTGCAAACACATTAATATTTACATAATTCTCGGGCGATAAGACTTTAGTGCCATGTTTACCAGAGAATTTCTAGGAATTAATTCCAGACCTACAAGATAAACGAAATGTACTCTAACGAAATTACTCAATTTTACCAATATGTTAGCTCTAAATGTCTCACGAACACGAGAGATAAAATATTAGGAGGAATTTATGAATCCGTCGAGGACTAAAGTTATCAAAGTTCATTAACCAGGTCACCTCTGGACCAGAGGCTCTGGTCAAGCGAAACTCACAAGGACGAAGCTGTGTATATTATAATTATTATCTATAACTTTCTTTTTATGAAACAAAGCGGAAAGTCTAATTTCAAAGTTCGTGGACATCATTTATAAAATGAGTTAATGACAGACTTGGAAAATGCTTTTATTTCCTTTAAATTTCACATGACTTTAATAAAGTAATGGCATAGGTAATTAAAGAGAAAATTCTTTAGTTTAAATTAAATGAGTAAATGATTTATTTTAATTCTGATGTGATAAATTTTTTATTTTACATTATTTATATTACATTTGTTTGAACTAATATCCCTCGTCATCCATTTTTGGTACGGTTCCATTGATATGTTCTTCACACATTGCATACTTCCTTGAGTAATATTTAATGGAATTTATAAGAACTTCATGAGAATCAAATTCTTTATTTCCAAACTCCCCGCCTTTGAAGTCGAGGCGGGAAGTTTTGACCGTGTAATAAGAACAATAGCCCACGACCTGGTAAACCTTCACGATGGTTCCCGGCGGGGCGTAAATGGTGGAAGTGTGCATTTTCTCCTCGTTAAAAGTCTCACTTTGGGCCTTGGACCAATCATAGCCAGTTTTGAATGTCTTAGACTCGGTTTTGTCTTGAGAAACTCCGACCATTTCCATTTCATCCGTTGACACTCCCGATGAACTTCCAATGGCTGAGACGTTCTAAGCAGGGTGAAAAGAGTTGATTATAAATAAAATAATATTATCCTTAGACTTTAAATTAAATTCATCTTTAAAATTAAGTAAGATTTTAAATAATTAAAGAAAATTTAAATTTTTAAAAATTAGCTTAAAGAAAATTTTCAAAAGTTGAAATAATAATTCACATCAGTATTATTATTTTGACGTGTAAATTCATTTGTGGCTTTATCCCTTGTATTTGTATTGTCCAAAAGTTCGGAGTTTTCTTTTCCAAATGTATTAGTTTTCGTATTAGAATTGTCAGTTCCACCTGTGTTAGAAGTTCCTTTTCCTCTTTCCTTGGTGTTTGTGTCTTGCCTTGAATTTGAACTTCCCTCTCTTGAACTTTGCCCTTGACTAGAACTTCTAGAAGATCCAGAACTTCGCGAGTGTTCAAAATTGGCGGACAAAGTGGCGGAGACGCTTGAGGAAACTTCCACGCCGAAAGCACCGGCTTTAGCTGAAACACCAGCAGTGACCGATGAAGAAACGCCAGTTGTGTGGCTCGAAGTTTGCCCTTTCGTCCATTCTCTATTTGAAGAACTTTCTCTTGTTTTACTACTCGACTGCGATCTAAAAAAAACAAATTTTTAAATCATAAATAATTTTTATGTTGACATGAAGGTAATGAAGTAAGATTAATGCGGCTAATTAAGTTTAAATTGATGACGCCATAATAATTGAAATTTAATTAAAGTGACCTTGCCTTAACATAATTCTCATTTAAAATAATATCCGCTGAATATTTTTGTATTTATTGAAATAATTTTAGTAATTGTGAATATATTTATATTAATGGTTTTCAATTCATATTGAAATATTGATACGTGAAACATACATATAAAGAGGTATATACACATGTACATACATTTATATGTAGATATGTGTTTATTTACTGTGTATGTGTGTCTGATTCCGTCCAGTCAAATGTGTTTGTGTAAGATTCCATGTCCGTTGATCCCATGGTGTTTCTTTCGTTATCGCCCAAATTCTCCGATTCGAATTTATTGAACGACGTGCCCTCAGACACTCGAGAGTTTGTTTCGCTGCTGTGGACCACCGAGTGTAAAGTTCTCTTTTCTTCGGATTCTTGTTTGAGGAAACTCAAGGTTCTCATTCTGTTGGAATTCGTCTCATCACGAATGCTTTCTTGGAAATCCCTTTCTTTCGTTTCAAATTCGCTCTTGGAAGTGGCGAGGGAATATCCGATTTTCTCCGCATAGGAACATTGAGTGAGGGAAAGCGCCTTGGTGGCGTCACATTCAAAAATCAATTCTCTGTCATCCCAAGGAACGCACGTTTCTGCAGGGTGAGGAACGTAGCAACATTTCATACGAAAATCAATGGGGCCTTGACCCTCCCTGGGTTTCGCGCCACTGTTCAATTTGAATCCGCAAACTGCCGTTCCCTTAAAAAATTCTAATTCTAATCACAATTATTACCAACATAGAAGTCTTATATTCTAAAAATTTTTTAAATAATATTTTAATTTTTTGTGTTCTTAATAGTTTTTAATGTATTTTAATTTTGTCAACTTCTATTGAACTATTAAGAATTGAATGTTTATTAATTGACTTTTATTTAAATTACAGAAGGACAGAGTTGAGGAGTTTTAACAATTGTTTTTTCAATAGTCCATTTGAAATAGTTCATTCCCAATTTGGTGAATTTAATATCCCATCCTTTAACTGTTTTATCTTTATTTGGATCTTCGTAATAAAAGGAATCGTCATATTCCAATTGTTTCACTGCCGTCCCTGCTTCAATTCCAATGGGTACGTTGGAGGTTTTGGAAAAAGAGCAAAACAAGCGAATATTTTTAATTCCTTTCTTATTGTTTTGCAAAACTTGAAATCCCAGAACGGTCCCGCCATTACAATTGATTTCATCGCCGTAATTATTTTTATCGGAAGTTCCTGAAGAAATGTAGGATTTTTCATCTGGGCTGAGTGGATTTGTGCAGGTAAGTTTGACACCATGGATGTAACCATTGTTCATGTTGAGTTGAATTCCTATTTGTCAGAATTTTGAATTTTAATTGTTTATCGTCATTATACTAAAGATAATTTGAATTAATATAAAATTTTAGAATTTTTAACTTAATATTTCACCTGTAACATATTGCTTTTCTGGACAAAAAGACCAATAAGCCCAAAATGGATAATCAAACATTCCCAGGATGAAAAAGTTCTCCGGGGCTCCTGCAATTCGATTATTCCCAACGAGAGAGGAAAAAAGAAAATGCGTCAAGTTGAGATTGGGAGATTTCAAAACAACTCCTTTGATTTGCCTGTGAGATCTACATAATAATCCATATATGTCAATTAAATATGTGCTTTAATTAGAGAAAATGTTTTTTTCCTTACGCTTTGTCTGGTCGGTTTTTGTGATCGCAGCAGTAGGCTTCTATGTTATTATAACCAACTGGGTCAGTTATATCTGGAATTTGGAGATAGTAATTACTAATTAGATATTTATTAGTTTGTAATTTAAAGTTTGTATTTAATAAATCTTCAATGTTACATTTTAATTATTATTATACTAATGAAAAATAATTACAATAAAAAGCTTTGTTTGATTTTCATAATTTAACTACGTATTATAATGAAATATAACATTTTCGTAAAGTGGCTCGAGTCTAATGTAATCATTAAACATGTACCTATTATATATGTATTAAATATATTATGTATAACAGTGAAACCCGCATAAGACCCCACTCTATCTTTTTAATCCTTTTTAACATGTAAGCATAAGGAAAAAGGATGGGGTGGATCATTCAAGGGAGTGGGGCCTTGTCCGCGTTTCAGTGTTATACTATATAATATATGTTGAAATTAAAAATATTTCAATATTTAATATCTAAATTTCAATTTATTTCTCTAGACACTCCTTAAAAATTTTCCTATTAAAATTAATATTATAATGATTTACCTGTTGATTTTTGAAAATAGTCATTTCAAAAGATTATTATGTATTATTTCAATTTACCATAATCTACATGAGCTCGAAAACCGCAAATAGCCATTTCTTCAGGGCAGAATTTTGGTAATGTCCAATTTCCAAATGGCAATTCTCTATGTTTATCATTAATGTATGAAAAGTTCCCAGATGTCTAAATAAATATTTTGAAAGATCTTATACTTAATAGATATTAAATTTTTATAGAATTTAAATAGAGAATTTACAATGAAACAACGATTGAAAATATATAAATATTAATTGTTAGACACAATATTAAAATTATTAAAAAAAGTTATTTAACTTGTTATTTTAAAAGTAATAATTGTGGTTTACTGGTTCATAGCAGTAGAAGACGATTCCCATTATTCCGCCAAAATTATTATATCTGTCCTTTTTCAACAAGCCTTTGATTTGATATCCAACAATCCGTTCGCCTTTTCCACAATTCTTCACATCTCCCCACACAGCCCATTGTGTCAATTCGGCCTTGGGATTTTCATTTTCCTCTGATGCTGACATAGATGAGATGGATTTCCTTAGCGTGATCTTCGAGGCCAATTCTTCATTTCCTGACGTAATCTGCGTTTCATTGCAAATTAATCGAATGCCAATGATTCCGGTGGGGTCGGCGAATATCCCCGTAAAGTTAAACGGACTTCTGATCTGGAATCCTGTGGCGAAAGTGTTATTGGGGCACATAACCCCGGTTTGCCATTTCCCGAATTTGCTACTCATTATGTGAACTTCTTGAGCCGAGCGGAGAATTCCCGAATAAACCCGGGTTTTTATCCTTTTGCTCTGATTTTTCTCTATCGGTTTCACATCCCTCTTGCTAATAAAATCAATTTAAGAAATTTATCAAATTGCCGGCTTTATTTTTGAAATGCATGAATATGTATTTTTTAAATATCTGTAATTGGAGACCTTGCCTTGATAATCTCTTGGTTGTGGCGGAAGAAACAAGGGTAATTGTCATTAGTGAAATAATTAAGAATATTAAATATTTTAAAAACATTTTAGATTTAATAGTATATTAAGATTTACTATGAAATATTTAAGATATATAATGAACTAACATTAAATAAAGATAATCTGGCTCAATAGATGTAAATTCTCGAGAGAGTTTGAACGTCCTATTTTATGGACAATTCTAAGTCAAATGTACAGAGAAACAGATTATCCAATAAATCTTACATTAGGTTATGCATTTATATTTTATAATTATTTATCTATACAAGTAAATTAATGTTTAGTTTAAATGATAAATAAGATATGTAAATATGTATGAGAAATTCTTATCTAGGTACTCAATTACTACGAATTCATATTAGATTACAAATGCAAAAATGATATTTTAATTAATAGGAAACATGATCATTGATCAAGCTAAATTAATTTCTTGAGAAGAGTGATAAGCTTATTAAATGATAAATATTAGACATTACATTCTTAATGCTTTTTCAACGTGTTTGTTAATTCCGAAATAAATATAATAATGTATATAATATATTTAGAAGTATTAATCTTTAACATGGACAGTTAGACAGAATCGTAAAATACTTTTATATAAAGTATTTAAGCAAATGAAAAGAAATAAAATTATGAATCTTTCTTAATTATAAGCGGTTGGTATTAAAACTTTAGTGACATGAAAAGTTTTGTATCGAATTAATAGGATTAATTATTTATTTTCTATTGAACTTTTATTTTTATTTAAAATATAGATTGAAATTTCAATTTTTGATTGATCTCGTTTATTGTTTTAATGTTTTTTAATAAGATAATTAACCGCTTTTGAATTTTAACAATGTATTTCATTATAATAATACCATTCATGAGTTTATGACAAACTAATGAACTTTAAATTGTTTTATCTTGTATCAAATAATGTATATGTATCTATATATATTTGTATTTGATAAAAATAAATAATAATTTATTGCTTATATATAAGTTCAACATAATGTGATGAATGTTTAATAATTCGATCATTAAGAAACACAAAATGAACATGATTTGTGACCTATATTTCAAATTAGAAAAAATTGGAAGTTCGGGAAAGTGGTTTGCCGGGTATTTTAAATTGTACATCTATTGGTATAGGCGAACAAACGTTACTTTTTAGTTGACAGCTTTATGATTTTGAGGAATTTTGAAACATAAATCAACTTTACACTAAATCCTGCACAATTGCCAATTAGATGGTGTAGCACCAATTGAAAATTCCATTTATTTTGTTCTACCCTGGTTGAAATATTTCTAGAAATGTTTTCATTAATTTCACTTTACGAAAACAATAGGAATTTTCCCGTTTAAATCTCATCATGATCACAAAAAAATCGGCAAGTTCCACTTTGAGCATTTACATTTCGTTTATAGCAACAAATCATGTTCAT
>VJMY01001397.1:0-13354 GCA_009869795.1 Neelides sp. FZ-2019 | reverse complement strand
AACGTCGTTGACGTCGTTGACGTCGTAGACGTCGTAGACGTCGACTCCTCTTCGAAGCTCCCACCTGGAACGTTTAAAACATAGTTTTAGTTTACAAGTTTTAATAGAACGCTCGACTTTCACAATCCAGAAAAGGGAATCCCGGATTTAATTTAACAGTTTATCTCCAATTAATTGATCGATTTACAAGCCCAGTTCTATTGATCGGGGTCAAAAGACCGTTATGACAATTTGATTCTACGCGACAAAGTTCATTCTCTAAAGTTCAAGACATTTAAACTAATTAGTTTAAATGTCTAGAATTAATTCTAATTATGGGAAATAAGAATAAGCAATGTGGGTTTTTCGTTGAATTTTCCATTTTCCTCTCCGTCATTCTGGTCAATAATGTCGTTACGATTCTTTTCGGGTTTTTTGACGATTGGCAAATTAATCAATTGGAACAACGCAGATCTCATTTATTTGAAAAGTAAGAAACTTTCCGATGATCTTAACTATATTTTATTTTCAATAAAATAATATTATCAATTTTTAAATTTTAAACTATATTATAAAAATAATTCAACGCTAAATTAGAAACATTTAAAATTTAAATGCAAATGCATTAGTTGCTAAAAACAAATTGTTAGTCTTAGCTATTTCCTTAATTGGCTTTCAAATTCACCTTTAATTACTTTTATTATTAAATGAATTATTAGGGTCTCTTAGTTTAAGCTGATCCCGATAATTTCAAACTACTTGAAAAAGTAAAAAGAAAAGCCTGGACAGCTTCCTCGTTATTGGCAATCAAATCATCTCATTACGTAAATCAAAACACTTTTAAGATTTTGATTTTTGAAACTGACTTTTATTTTACAAATCTTAATTATTTAAATAAATATTTAATTTTTCATTCGACTTATGTAGGCCAGATTCAAGCGTAATTCAACAAAGGGCGAATGGAGGGACGAAGAGACAAAGTAATTCGCGTCACTTGCTTTCCCCTCTTCACCTTCCTCTCCGCTCTTCACATCTCACTCGTGGATTATTTGAGTTTAGGCCTGGAAGGAGCCGAACTACAAGTTCTTAAAACAATCCCTTTCGACTCACTCAAAATAAAAGTAAGCTAACTAAATGCAATTAGCTAATTGTCATTTAATTAACTCTTCCATTTTAAATGGATTTTGCTTTTATAGTATTCATTCGGAATTTCTTTAAACTGATGAAATGAATTCTTAACAGGTCATTTCAATATTCTCATATTTCAAACGGCTCTGAGATCCTTCAAGAATTCTTCACTTCTAAAGGATACATTTTGGCAAGGGAAATTGACAAGTCTCATGATTTAATATTTTACCATAAATTGACTTTCAAATATCTAATACAGTAAACTTAATTCATTCAGAACTGATTGATTACAATTAATCCAATATAATTAACATTAAATGCCTAATTTAAGTTCAACTAATGATCATTTAACTTAACTAATCAGTGTAATGTAACTTTTCTAATGTTCAATTTCTAATGTATAAGTAGATTATTGATTTTAGTCAAGATTTCATTAAAAGATGTTGAATAATTTTCAGAACAATGAAAAATGCACAACACTTATTTATAATTTTGTAAGGCTTACGCGACTTCATTAAAACTTTAACTAAAAAGGTTTAAAAAATTAAATATAGAAAAACTCAAGTTAGCATATGGCGTCAAGTTGGAGTTAAAAAGGGCAAAATGTAAATATTGTGCCGGCTCAAGCGACATCATCATAATGATTAACAAGAATAAGTACCAAGCAATTGAAAAGGTAAAAAGGCAATTTTGAATTCATTAAAACAGTGAATTGGTCATTCAAATCCTCGCTCATTGCATAATCCTCACATGTAAGTACTTGTTCTTTTGTCAGAGGTTCAATGCTAATCGCCGAGTATTCATCTTTCGTTCAACGACTCTTGTGTGTCTTTTTTATCACCAAATGGCTAAATGCTTTTACCTCGTCAAAATGCGGACTTGTTTAACCATAAGTTAAGAGTTTAACCATAAGTTAAAATGGGAAGGAATAGAAATAATTATGATGATTGTAATTGAAATGGCGGTGATTAGGAAAGAATGTGTTTAAAAGCACCTTGTTCTTGCTCGGTTTCTTGACTTTCCTCCGACTCGTTCCGACAAGTTTCCATGCAGGTGTTGACATCCACGAACGAGTTGCGGTTTCCTTTGCAGCCGCTGTAGAAGAAAGGAAGGCAACGTAGTTCTTCCGTCGAGTAGAAATAACGTTGCTCGATCTCGTCACAGTCGCCGCTCTCATGAGGAAGATAACAATAGCTGGCTGGAACACAATTTAAATAAAATTAATTCAATGATAGACAATGCCAATTAAATTAACAATTATTAAATTAATCACAAATAAATTAACCACAACTACTATTAAATTAATCGCAATTAGAATTACAGATGACTGATTAAACTGAACTTTTCATTTTAAAAAATCTAAAGTTGTGTTTTATACTACCAACTTAGCCAAACCTTTATATAACTACAATTAAGTTGACAATAATTAAATTTAATTACAATTAAATTTATTGTAAAAGTACCTACAGTGAAAGAAGAGATGACTAAATTTAATCTTAATTAAACCTTGGCCAAAGTTTATTTTAAATTTATAGTGTCCCTACTGTTTTGCCGTTCTAGAATACTTAATGTGTTGCTTACATCTTCACTATGATAAGTTAAAATGAAAATTCTCGTTTCTCACATAAAACTTAAAAATTCATAGGTGTAAATGGTAATTTGCTATTAAATAATATGTAAATGTAGAGTTCAAATAGAATTGAGGATGCGGAAGGTGTGAAATACTAATGAGGTTTTCATTTCCATCTTCTACCTCTGTTAATAAAGTGAGTTTGATTCTGGCAAGCGAGTTGGAATTTGTTTCACACTTCCCTTCCTCCATAATTTCACCAACAACAGTCAATTCGCATATTCTTCCATGCAAAAGGATTCTCATCTATATAAAACTACATTTCGTTCTATTCAATTCATCTCAATATAACATTACTTATTGTATATTAATGTACATACTTATTAATTTTACAAACTTCTTGTTCAATTTCATATCATAGTGCCTATATCATACAAATAGCTTCATGAGTTTATGGTGAATCTAGATTTTCTAGATCAAATAACTCAATACTTTTAAGACCTTGAAAAGAACACGAGAGAATTTTTGATGACTGAAAAGAGATGAATTAAAAAAAAAACATTTTTTTTACTCATTGTCAGCTTTGCTGACTTGGGCTTGCTGGAACATGTCATCAGTCATAACTAGTATTTTGCAACTTTTTAAATTTTCATAGTGATAAATAGAAAATAAAATAAAGGGCATTCATATTTTTTTATGCAAATAAATACATTTAACATTTTCAATTGTTTTAATTACAGATTAAATATAATATATAAATATAAATATAATATATAATATATAATATATAAATATAAATATAAATATAAATATAAATATAATATATAATATATAAATATAAATATAATATATATTATATTTAATAAAAAGAGGAATAATGAATTGTTGCAATATAGCTCAAGAGTATACATTCAACGTGTGGCATTTCTCATTTTCTCCTAAGTATTCATTACTTGAGAAGGTCTCATGCTGGAGAATCATTTTATTCATTTTTATAAGTGGCCAAGTGAATTTGGGGGTTGGACGTAATGGATTTCTAATGTAATTGAACGTTGACGTGATTCAATTCTAATTCCACCTTCCTCAAGCTAAATTGGAAATTGGAATGCACATAAGGTCCATTTACACTTTTGCTTTATTAACCTTTGACTTCAAATTGGTTCATGTGTAGTGTTTATTATTTTAAGTATTTTGTGATGTATAGATCTTTTTCATCGGTTTAATTCTGTTTATACATTCTCATTCCTCAGTTATTCCAAATCAAAATTATTCAATTTCCACTTGTCTTCTTTCTCTATAACATAATTTGACCTTTCTGCATGATTTGTACTTGACATTATTTCACTATTTCATTGTCAATCCTATCAATCCACACTCAATATCATTATTTTGATACTATTCGATATTAAAAAAATGAAAATGAGTTTTTTTTATACTTTTAAGCCAATTCAATCAACTTAGAGATTAGTTATGAATTATGATTAACAAAATGTCAATTTACAGAATCCTTACTAAAAAGATAACCACTAACATAAAGAGCAATGACAATATAATTATTTCATTAATTACCATAAAATAAAGATTTATTTGTACAAAGAAATCATATCTTACCATTTTGGTATACTTGTGTGTGGAAGATAATGCAGTATGATAATAATAAAGATAATCTTATAATGATAAACGATGATTGAAATTGACAGATGAGTAATAGAATTGTAAGAATGAGAGAATGGGAAATTGAGAGAATGCAAATAAATTACATGTAAGAAAATCCCTTGGTCGACATCGACATTCATTATGGTCAAATGACCAAATGAGAATAAAAAGAAAAGAGATGAAAATCCTCTGAACACGTTCCTTGTCTGTTCCTTCCTTTCCTTGTCATTTCCTTTCATTGATGATTTATAAAAGGATTCTAAGTTTTTTCTACTGCCGATGAAATGAAAAAGTGATGATAATGACTCACGAACTCAATTTCTCCCTTTTCGAATTCCAGAAGGAGAAAAAAGTGAATTGAAAAGTGAAGAACGTCTTGGGATAATTGCTACTTAACTTCCCCTTTGTTTGCCAATAGTAAAATACACACACACACACAAACAAGAATTCCATTTAAATTCTTGACAATTACTTTCTCAACTTTCTTGTTGATGTCACTTTAAATATTTTTTGTCATTACCACTAACATTACGCAGCATAAATATGACAATAAAACTCTATAAAATGAGTTTTTTTTAATAACGATACTAATGCATTTTGACAAGTATTTCTGTCAATAAAAAATTTAGCAAATAAAGTATTTTGCATTAATTTCAATTTGATAAGAATAAAAGTTTAACATTCTTAATATATATATTCTTAACAAATTAAAAATAAAAGACTCGTTAGCTTCTATTAACTTAAAAAAACTCTAGTGAATTTTTTGTCAACTACATAATTAAGTAATTAGTTAAAAGGATAAAATGATAAAATAAATAAAATTCTTACGAATTCCAAAGGCCGAGTTGAGAATGAGAAATGAAGTGATAAGAAGAAAAAACCAACAACACAAGACCCGCATTTCAAACTTGAAAAAACACACACGTTCACTCGAAAAACTTTAACTCTAACCTAATGTTAGAAGTTAATAATGGGAGGGTTTAAGGAAGTCTCGTGAATATGAAAGTAATTAGGTGGAAGATCTTGAGTGAAATAGTGAAGATTTGAGGTGCTTTAGACAAAAGTTCCGGTTCTCACCGGCTCCTTCTCACCAAAAACCATCAATAACTCAAAAGCCCCATGTCCATAGTAGTTTTTACACAATTTTCTTAATGTTATAGTTAATGTTAGTTAATTCACAAAACAGGAGAAACACAAGAGAGAAAAACGATGTTTAAAAAAAGCGTCTCTCAAACTCTCAACGCTCGCAAGTTAACTAAATGTGAGTCTATGAAATAAAGTCTAATCAAGTTAAATGAAGAAGTGAATGGAGAATCAACAAGTTACATAACGAGATGAGTCTCTCAGAATTCTACCATGGTGGTTCTTTAAAAAGTCTTTGCAAATATTCTCTCTATAATTCTTCATATATAACTATGCCTATAATTTTTGTTAAATATACTCGTATAATTCGTATATAGCCTCTGAATATTTTAGTGTATAGACTTTTAAATTTCTGTATAATTCTGTGAATATTCTATGTATAATTCTATGTATATTTGGCGTATAATTTTGTGTATATACTGACTATATCCTGTGTAAAATTCTAGGTATGATTTATTAAACGATATAATATTTTTTCTTGATGTTCTAGTGTTTTTAAATGTCTAATAAATAGTTAAATCGTAATGAATGGTAGCAGAACTTTGCATGATTAATAAGTAAGGCAAAGTCTGTGGAAGAGGAGAAGAAGGAGACAAAGAGAGTCAAGGAGGAGCCAGCCAATATTTGGCAAAGACGTGCTAATGAATTTAATCAAGAATTGATTCACAAACACTTCACGACTCCCTCGCATAAATCTTGGCATAAATCTGCCAGGACGGAGGGAGCAAAACACAACAGAGCTCTCTCATTACACTCTCCTACACGTCGTCAGGAATAATGGCACTTGACTGGTGAAACCGAATATTCCAGTTTAAATCTCCTACTAATAATTATGACTCAGATTATTGCTCACATAATCCTTTTTAGCACATTAAACACCAGTCATTTATCAAGTCAATTTTAACTTCACGATCTTCATAATCAAATCAGTCACATGGATGTTAGGAGAAAACGTTGATTTTTCCAGGACCGGCTTATTTTCTCCCTTTTCAAGCGTAAAAGTATCTAGAATACATAATTTAAATTGGTTAATTAATTGACTTAATTACTAATTATTACTAAACTCACTAATTATTACTTAATTTTAAATCATTGATGATATTTAATAGGAAGGTAAGATAATTTATTTGACGGTTATTTAGTAAATAGCAATTAAGTTATTTAACTTAATTCTAGTGGTTAATGATTGTTTTTAAGACGTTTAAGAGGTTTAAATAAAGATAAATAAATTAAGTGGGACAAATTGTTTCGGAGAACTCAACGCGGCGGAGGCGAACAAACAAATGGAAAAAAGCTTATTCGTTTGTTCACTCCTTTTAACTCCAGGCGACTTCACCTACTTTTCCATCCAAATCACCATCTTGCCTTAAATCAACTCCTTTTCCACTCATGAATAAAATGAGATTTCCTTTTTGAATTCTATCAATTAAAAATGATTTAAATGGCTAGATATGCGAGTTAAAATGTCAAAAATAATTGAAACTCCGAAAAAATTTTAAAATGTTAAAGCCGTTTAAATCATTAAAAAGGAGTTTTAATAATTAAAATATGAGTTATTTTTTTTAGATTAATCCAACACAAAGTGGTTTATTAGTTTCTTATAATATATATTTGACTCTATATATATATTATTACAAAGACTTATTCACCTCAATAGAATTTTATAAACACTATTCTTCCAATTTGCAGAAATTACAAATTGGATACAAAACACTCAAATGCCAAAATCTCTTTTTACTGCAAACTGGGCGAGTCAAAGGGAGAGTTGGAGGTGAATTTGGGAATCAATGTGAATGAATGGAAGTTTAGTGAGGAAAGAATCCCAAATGCATCTGGAATAAAAGTGGAATAAAAGAATAAATAAAGGTGACTCTCCTCCTCCCTTCACCTTATTACACTTTACACATACTAATGGACTCATAAAACTAGGAGGAATAAATACACGCATTCCATCCAAGATATCTGCTAATATTATACAAGATATTAAACATACAAATACGACAAATAAACACGAAATGGTACAATGAGATAATGTAATGTATATTTATATGCTCGATGGCCAACCATTATCAATGTTTGGCCATGTTGTCATTTCCTTATATAACGAGTCCTTTATAATGAATCCTTAATGAATGACTGCAGTTAATACTTTTATATTCTCAATTTCAGGACACCTGACAAAATTTTTATCTCATTTACTCCTTCTATTTGAGAGGATTTGAAAGAAAAACAAGAGAGACCAAACAAATACATTAGAAATTTATTCTTATGGCTTATTCTTTAGAGCTTATTGTTAGAGATGACCAAAAATCCTCAACCCAATTATGTAAATAAAAAGTGAGTATCAAAAGGCGCTCATACTTGTCAATAAACTGAGGATTTATGAAGTTGTTTCCCAATATATCTTAATAAACTAATATAGATTATAACTAAAGTATAGATTATAATTAAACTTAATCTCTTTGCTAAAACCACAGTTAAATGCTTGTGCTCGTGTACCATGTACATATTGAAATTGAAATTTTGACATGGAAATATCTGTGCTATGGTAATTTATTGAAACTGCTGGTATGAATTATCAATTTATCAACCAGGATAACGAAAAGTGATTCTTGGGAGCAAATAAATGAAAAGAATTAAGCGATTATTTATAATTATTACGTGTGGGATGATCAAGGTAGTTTTTGGGTCAATTGCATATTCATAATAAAAACTTGATAGGAAACACGAATATAATTACTCGCGAATATGATGGTTAATTGAATATACTAGAACTAGAGATGAATGAATTTAATAAGCAAATCGTATAGTATTATAAGATACAACTTCATATCATTATTACTACTTTTATTACAATATATAGGTAAATCATTTTACTTTCAATTTTCAATATAAAACAAGGGAATTAAATATTCTCAACTGTTTCTACTTGCCAATTAACTCAATGAAATCAGTAGGAGTTCTGTTCTGTTTTTAGTATATTAACTAACTATTAAGGTAAATTCACCACGTAATTTATTAGCTTCTTTCTAATTAATAATCACAATCAATACATAATTTCATTTGAATATCATAAAAAGGAAAAATGGCAAATTATCATAATAATAGGAATACACATTTATATTATGGCGAATTAAATGTTAATTGAAGGATTTCAATTCAATGTATAAAATTCTTATTAAGTTCACTTTACTTAAATACTAAGATAATAATATTTATGATATTTGACAAAGACACAAACTAGGAAAGTCATGCGGAGTTTAAAATTAGTAAAAGTTCATCAATCAATGGATGACTGAGAAGATCATTAAGTCATTTATATAAGAATATTAATTTGCAAAAAATGTATTCTTACAATATGTAAGTGAGGGGCTTAATGAGACTCATTAACTGGTAAAGAAGAATTGTGGTAAAGTTGAAGGACACACATTGACTAACATGTAAGAAACTAACTAACTTCTTACTACATAGAACGCGTTAAGTATTGGAAGAATCAACAGTTGAGTCCAAGTGCATCCGAGTCACTAAAAGAGCGAAAAGTGGAAAAGAAGGATTCTTGGCTTATTATGTCATTATTCTCATTATTGAACTCCTCACTATATAGCTTATTATTAGTATATAGCTTACCATATAAGAAGAAGATAAGAACAAGTCTCTGTCCAACAAATAATAATGAGACTCGTAAAAAGCCGTTGTCTTTATACGTATGAAACAAATGCTCTTAACGAACATTAAGTTAAATGTAAGTAATATATCGTTCTGATATATATCGTTCTGTATAGCAATATAGTATTTATCATAGCATATAGCTAAAATACAACAATATATAATACATAGCTAAAAGAAAATAGTAAAGCGGTATAACATTAAATTAACAATAGTAGATAATTTAATTGTTTTTGGCTATTGACATGACATGATCAAGTATGGTGTAATGATGATGATTAGCATTTATTTAGCATTTAAAAATGTTTAGATGTGATCGAAGAATTGAACTTGGTGAGAAGGATGGAAGTCGAGATATTTTTCATCATCGACACGCGAGATGGTCAATAATTCTCAGATTTTCTCTTCTCATTCTCCTATACATATACATTCATCCCTTGCTTTTTAACAATTGAGCTGCTACAGAGCACACACGATCACACGACACATGTAGTTTTTATCTCAATTATTGCTGATACAACAAAATCCGATCAATTTACATTCATACTCTTTATAAAAAATTTTTCATCTTCTCATAGGACATTTGCAGTTTGCGAAACACATGAAACTTCCTTCATATATGCGTAATATATTTAAAGAGCAAGAGTTGAAAAATCATAAAAGTTTATGTTTAATTGAATCCAGAACCCATTATTGCGTCATTATTAATCATCATATTTATATCAAAGCTTATCAAGTATTATATTAATTAAAGGGTGACGTACGTGGCTTTACTAAAGAAGTAATGCCATGTTTTTAAAGCAGCTATAAAAACTTTGGGGTAAATTGATAAAATATGCAATGCCATCTTGCGTTTATTAAATTTAAATTATGAGATAGCTATGCCTTTATGCTTATGCTTAATGGAAGACCTTAATGAATGTTCTTAAGCGGCAATAATAAATAAAAGTGATTTCTTTAACGTTTGCCTATTTTAAAGTTAAAAGTGTATCGACACACACGAATCCACACTGGAGAAAAGCCTTTCAAATGCAGTTTTTGTGGCAAAGCATTTACCCTAATGGGGGGTTTAGAAAATCACACGATAAATGTTCACACAAAAGAAAAACCATTCAAACCCATTATTGTGAAAATTTTTTTTCTCTCGACATGGTTTAATGAGTCATACAAGAATTCATACAAAAGAAATATGCTACAAATGCAAAATGTGTGGCAAGACATTTGCCCATGGTTCAAGTTTAAAAACTCAACACAACGACCCAAACTGTTGCTCTTCAAATGTGAGAAATCTTCACAAATTTCTAAAAATTAAAACATTCTCGATTAAAATATTTCATTATTAATTGTGATAGTGTTCCTTATATTTGCAAATAATTTAATATTTATAACTACTGAAATATTAATATTTTAACTTAATTTAAAAGATTAAAAACTTATTTTTCAAAAAACTAAAAGATATAATTATTTTTCAGCCTTTTGGGTCACAATGAGATTAAAGAGATTTCTGAAAATGCATTTTATGGACTTGACTCGATTCAAATTCTGTAAGTTTCTATATTGTATTTTAAGCTATTTGATGATAGTCTAGCTGATATTAATTTTAAAGATAATTTAATTAAATTATCAAGTTTATATGAAAGTTTTTTGGCTTATTAAGAAATTGACAAATGTTTTTCAGCCCGGCCTTGACAGTCATGTCATAAGATATGTGATCATAATTATTTTTATTTAACAGTGATCATGCAAGGTAGGCACGTGCCTACCTCAGATTTTGGTGCAATATACTAAATATTATTGATTTTTAAAAAATTAAATGTAATAGTAAGACTTTTTAGGAAAATTTTTTTTGGACCACCAGGTCCGAAAGTAAGCCATTCTAAATTTTTTATCTCCCTTTGTAAGTTTTATTTTTTTAATTTTTTTCGGGTAAATTCTAATTGGATTCTAATTATTCTCCAGACCTATCGATCCTTGTGTCAATTCAATCTGGATTTAAAAAAAATTTATTTTGATTAAAATAAGTTTCTCCCGAGTTCCGACCAAACGAATAGCGGTCCATATACAATAACAAAATTTTTTGAGCTCTTTGTCGCCAATTCAACAGGATTGATCTTTATAATGGTTGGTTCTACTAATGGCGTCCTTGGGTACTTTAATTGAAAAAGATTCATTCTTTTTTAGAAACTGTTTCGAATGTTGCATCTCCAGCTTTAAACTCAAAGGCGAACTTCTTCAATTGAACTCTTGTCTTCGTCGTCTTTTGGAAATGAAAACAATTCAACTCCATCAAGAATTCTTCCAAGATTAAGGATTTCATATTGAGGATATTCGGCTAATAAGGAGTTGATTGTAGAAATTAGAGTGGGGGCTGTAGAGACAGTTAATGAACTATAACTAGAGATCGTATTGACAGGATTACAAACATACCTATGACATAAATAATTGGAATCAAATTGATAATCGATTATTAAGATAATGATCATTATCTTAATATTTCATATTATTTATGAATGAAGAATGAGAGTAGGAAACAGGTAATTAAACGCTATGCACAAATTATATAATTAAATAATTAATAATAAATAAGTAATAAACAAATTATAAATCATATTTAAGCTAAAATAATACTACTATGGTAAATATAAGAACCTCCAAGGTCAAGACACCAAAGCGTCACACAGACGGAATAAAGTCAATTTCTTCAGGATTAAACTTTAATGTTATAGTTTTAAAATTATATTAATTATTAATGAAATATTCAACTCAACACCTTCCCTTAATACATATAGATTATGCGACACATCTATTTTAAATATTAAAATAAAACTGAACATTGTTAATAATATTATAATATGTAATCTTTTTTAAATAATTGATTTAAGCTCCGATTCACTATTGTTAACATAAAATAATTAAAATTCATCTTGTGCAATGTTTTAATACAAAATTGCTTAAATTCAACACAACACCCTTATTTATTTTAAATAAATAAGAATAAATTAAAATATTAAATAAATAAGAATAAATTAAAATATTAAATTTATCTAACCTTATATTTAAGATTGAATAACAATAATTCTATTATAACTTTTAAATGCTCTGGATTATGAATATTTTTGTCTTGACATCTGCGGAGACCCTAACATGTCAATGATTTCAATGCTTAGTTAGTGAAGACGTTGTCAGGATGTCAGAAGCGCTATGTGCTTTAAAGTAAATTTTAGATGAATTATTCATATTTGTAAGTTTTAAGCTTTAACAGTTAACTGTTAACTTCTGCTTACGTTACTTTTCAGTAACACATCGTGTAAAAATTGTTAAGATCATTTAAACAATCTCATTCAAATATATAATATAAACAAGCAGAAAGAATACAATGTTTGATTTATTCACTAGAAGCTTCGGACCCATTGATTTCCAGTCAAAAATTTAATAAAAGACACAAATTATTAAATAAACTTCCATTACTCTCAGAATCAATTGCTTTATTACAAGAGCCTCATATAAAATCTAGTCAGTCAAATTCAATGTCAATTGAAATTAAAGATGATCCATCAGTAGCTTTAAGTTTAGATCGTCTACAATTAGATCCAAATGAAATTGATAATTTTGACGATATTATCAATTAAATTTAACTCTAACTTTATTCCAAGCTAACAAAAAAAATCTTTATATGTGTAGGAGCCGGGGTATATAGTGAATATCACTATATAGCCCACCTCCTATAGACTTTGAAGTTAGAAAGAGCAAAGGAGGGATTTGGAGTTGGTCACGTGGTGTTGAGGCAGGTTATGAAAGGGGAAGAGGCGGAGGCCTCGAGGCCAGTTGGTCGAGTGAGATTGTGCATGTCAGATCGGAAGCGGGGTTGACATAGTTGACAGTAAAGCTTTTAAGTGTAAGAGCATAGACCTAAAAGGGATAGGGCTTTCTCCGTCGGTGTGACGAGTTAGTGTCTTGACCTTGGTAGTTTTTGTATTTTGATTGAAACGTCTTAGTACAACTTGTCATTTAATTGTGTGTCAAATAAACTTAACTAAGTGAGAATAATTGGACTAACTGACATTTAACTATCACCATTCATCAATCCACATTAGGGAACATTATTTATTAAAGTGAATGCGATCCGTCTAATATTATTCAGACATTCCGGCATATCTTGGGGGAGGCTGAGACAAAGACCTTTGGCGGGGAGAACAACGGAGTTCCGGATCA
>VJMY01001396.1:0-13367 GCA_009869795.1 Neelides sp. FZ-2019 | reverse complement strand
TATCTTATCTAAACGCCGTTCGTTTTATTAATTCATTAATTTATTTTATTTTATACTTCAGTCTACTAAGTAAAACGAATGGCGTTAATCTTTAGAAATAATTAAAAAAAATTACATCTATCAATATCAATTCCTATAAAAAATGTTATTTATAATATATTATATAAAATAATTCAACATTAAATCTGTTCCTCTGTCATATAAAATATATTTATCAGAAGATATTCATTTATTTAAAATAAAAAACAAGAACATTTGTTGAATTTATTTTAAGTAAAACGCAAAAGATCACCATACCTAATTATTAAATTCATCAGATTTGTCACATTCGTTACACATTTCAGATTTCATAGTGTACATACATAGTATTTCATCAGAAAGATTATTTTAATTTAAAGAAAAATATTCAAAAATAAAAGTAGAAAATTAATTGATTGATCAAAATGATATTTATTAACATTGTTAAAGTTAATAAATTATCCAAAACAAAGAAAATTTAAATAAGACTTTTAAATTCAACTAATTAATTTAATAATTCCGCAAGCAATTCTCGCTCCAGAATTGCCAGTTGCTTTGCTTCCAGCATCATCTTTTGTCCCGAGATCATCTTCATCTTGATGAACTACGAGAGTTTTTCCGACGATGGAATCATTTCCGAATAAAGAGATGATTTTATCTTGAAATCTGATTTTAACTAAGCCATTTTTATTGGCAATTATATTTCCAAAATCTCCAAAGTGTCTTTTGGATTCATCGTTCTTACGATCCCCATGTAATGTCTTTTAGAAAAAACAAATATTTTTTAATCTCATTAGTTTATGTCAATATAAGAATATAGTAATAATACATAACATACATCATATATCATAAATTGTTTTTACAGTTTTGGGATTAAAATGTCCACCAGTTGAATCGCATTCGCTTGTCGTATTTGCAGTTGCATGAATATGAAAACCATGATAATTTCTCCCACTTTTCCCAACCGTTAATCCAGTAATTTTTCCACGAACTTCAACTCTTGAAGTTGCCGAATTCTGAACAAATTTAATATTTCCTCTCACATTGTTTCCAGAATTTCCTATGTCGAGAACGACTTCGGCCTTTTTTCGATTTATACTACATTCTGGACGTTTTTGACATTCTTCGTCTTCCTCTTGTTCTTCTTCACTCATGTCTTCACTATCATTGTTATTTGTTTCTTCGTCGTATTCAACTTCGTCCTGTGCTTTTTCTTTGTCACCTAGACTTGCTGATGTCGTTATTTGGATAACTAAACACTCAGCTATAATAAACACTATTAAAATAATGTTTAAAATCTTCATTTTTAATTTAAAAAAATACTTTTCGATTGCCTTAAGGTTTTTAATCGTGTGGAAATTTGAAAGTTGTATGCATATCTAAATATTAAAATTTTCTATTTGCCACACACACACACAATAAAGTGTGTCTGAAATTAGCGAAATAATTGTTGTTGATTTGTTAAGTATTTTTTGTATGTAGCATAATAGAAATGATAATAGTTTATTGTACCAAAATACATATTTTGAATGATTTATTTCTGACGCATTTTAACTTATAAAGAAATATGACATTATGAACCTATCCTATAGAATAATAATATTCATAAAATGTATTTCAACCTTACCTGGTAAATGAAATAATAATGACTCCTGATAAATATTATCGTTTTTATTTATTTATTCAAGTGTCAATTTTTATTCGTGATGAATTCTTCGAAATGCAAAAAAATTCTATGAAATAATAAATTATATTATTGTAATTTTGGAATGCACAATTAAGAATATTTTGAAAAGGTTTATAATTCATGCATAATTAAATGATCTTAACTTTCTTGACATGAAACGGCATTTTATAAAAAATAAATTGCAAAATGTGTATTGTGTGTATATTTTTTCATTATATGTTAAATATTGAGTGTATAAGATATAATTTCTCTTTTAAATTTCTAATTTCTGTCAGATAAAGGATATATCTTATTCAATTAAATGAGTAGTATATTAAACTTTAAAATAATAATTATACTAAATATTTATCATAGTTTATATTATATCATTGTAAAACTCAATCCAAATCCATATTCAATTTCATTAAGAATAAACTTAAGTTTAATTATCGTCGCATAAACCCTATAAAAATCTTAGATCAAACTTATATGATACAAACTTCATATTTATGAATAGGTATGCTGAATTTAAGAATTATTCAGAGAATGTAAGAGTTATGTGAAACAACGTCAATTTACTTTAGTTGAATTTATAGAGGATTTTTGTAATCAATCTCTCATTTAGGATCAATAAGGCAATTTAAAATTGATGTTTCATCTCAATTTCATCAGGATCGAGTGTTTTACTATACATTACGTAGTACGAGTCTTGTTGTATAAAATATAATATCAAAGTGTGTATTAGTATAGAGAAACCGAAGACCTCTTTCAGATTTTCTATATATATATTATATAGAGTAATATAGGTAGTAATTTATATAAAGAGCAGTGTTCGGAGAAATTGAGCCTTGTCTTCTTATCTTATTTTGATTGATGTCACTTTATCTGTACGAAGGAATGTCGGGCAACGCGGGTCTGTCAATAATGCATTTCGTAGTTTTCAATCTCAGCATTTTGGAGAGAAACTCTGTGAACCTGAAGGAAATCCATCTAAATCCCTCGGCGTGCTCCGCCCAAATTACATTGACTCTCTGTGTTTGTCATGCCAAAACCTCGCACTTTTAAAATTCCAATTTGAATCTCAGCTTCTCGGCTAATCATACAGTCTCATGCATTGAAGCTATAGAAAAACCCGACATTTATCACAGATATAAAACACAGTTAGGGCGTATATTTATATCAATTTGAGTCGGCCATAGACATAATATGAGAAAAATGCTTGTGTTTATCATAATAACATGGTGTCATTGTTTTGACCCAAATCCTAAAAAGATGTGCGTAAAAAAGAACATTTTTTTTCGAAAGTTTATGGAGTTTTTTGTATTTTATTTTGATACTTTTTCGAATTTTTATTTGAAATTACTATTTACAATGCAAATTTCTTTATTTTGAATGTTTTTACATGATTCTTTTTTGAATGTTTTTACATGATTCTTTTTTGAATTTTTGTAAAATTTTGTTTTTGAAGGTAATTTAAATAATTTAATTGAATTTGTGTGTTAAGAAAATATGCTTTTAAAGGGTCTCGCTTTGAGATTACTTTGACTGTAAGAGTCTTTGTTGGGAATAAAAAGGATTTTATACGGAGGACGTAAGAGGCGCATTAAAGTTTTGGGCTGGCTTTTAACTTTTTCGGATTGGCCCTCTTAAAAACAAAAGGAATGATAAAATATGCAGTCAGAGGCGGAGTGGAGGTCAAAGAATTTCTTTTCTCCTTTTATTTTCAGCCCACATTAACATTTTTATTACATCATAAAATGGGCGAAAGACCCATTTGTTTTCCCTTTCTAATTTAATCATTGATTTTCCACGCGGTTATTTCCTTAAAGACCCAAACTCCAAAATTCCATCCTGTCTGTCAATGTAAATTTCCACTTCTTACTCTTCGTAAGCCTTGTAAAGATCAGCGGGCGTCCGTTGAGGAACATCTCAAAGACTCACATAAACTTGGTAGGAATCCAATCCAGAACTCCAAGTTTACACTCTATTTTACTATTTGACAATCTTCATGAGCAATAAAAGTCACAAATTTGGTTTTAATGGCGTATTTACACATCAAGAGCTTTATCAAAGTCTTGATGAAATTACCTTTCATGTCTTTCATTAACTTCGTTGAACCCAATATTAAAAGCAACTGCTCAATTAATATTATTATATACATCTCCTAAACTTTTCCTCGATTGATAATATAAGCTAATATTAAAGTATAGCTACGAATATTACCAATTAATAAAGCTAGAAAGTATAATATAATTACGTGATTAATTTTTTTCAAAGAGATTTCACCAATAAGATATTCATTATGTCAATTACTATTTAATTTTAAAAGTTTAATATAATTTAATTGAAAGGATATATTTTAGATTTATTTGATTCCTGTATTCGTTTTTCAATATATTTAATCGAGACTTATTTAACAAAAATGTATTTAGCTAAACTTAAAAGCACAATAAATAGTAAATTTGTTTTGAACCTAAACGAATTTTCTTCAATATAACGTGTATTAAAAAGAGGTGATGAAAAGGCGGGTATAAAGAAAATTTGAAGGTATGAAAAGAATTGAAGCATTGGATTGGATTGAAATGATTGTTAAGAGGCAAAGTCTCTTATTTTCCCCAAGGGAAATTTCCGTCGAGTGCCATCGTTGATTCATTTTTTATAACGACAGGCGACATTAACATTATGCTCATAGCCCCATCGCATCACCATCAATTCCTTAGTTAAAGACGCTGTTGGCTAAAATCATATTATTATAACCTCACAATATCAATATTTAACAAGATTCCAATATCCAATAAACTACATACACTCGCATACATACTTTCAATTTCCCTAAACAGCCTCAATAAATAAAATGAAAAAGTGATTCACTAACTCACACTTGAGATAAATTTCTCATATGAAAAGCTCATTATTTTCTTGCCTTTTGTATATCAAAATGTCTTAAAATCAAGTTTAATGTTGAGTGCCTTTCGTTGTAAATATAATTGAGGCGTAATGAAAGAAATTCTTCTAGTGAGGGAATGGGAGGATGATGAGGAAGTTTTGGTTTATTAAAATAAAAGTATTAGTTAAAGTGTTCTATAATTCATGACGAGGGCGGCGCGCCTACTTTGTGGCTCTTTTAATATGTAATTTATCGCCTCTTCCTCTCATCTTCCCGAGGACGTCGTCGAGGAACTTAACTTTCCACAAAAGTTATTTCGTGTGTGAGTGAAAAAAACTTGCTGGCGGAACCCTAAGGAGAAGCTGAGGAAATGAAACAGATGTTATTTCTCATGTAAACTCTCTTTTTTTCCTCAACTTCGCAAAGCTTCCCCATAAGATTAAATTTCTATTTAAAATTCCTTTAACTCAACTTTTTCAATTCAAATATACATTATTATAACCATTCCATATGATAACATTTACATTGATGTTTATAAATGAGAAGTTTTTAAAACGAGCTCGAATAAATTCAAACGTGAATGTTTGTTATTAAGGATATATACAGAGAGTGTTTCACTCGTTCTGAAACTCTTTCAGAACGCGTTTCAAGGTAAATCCTTGAAGGCCGTTTCAGAATGAGTGAAACACTCTGTATATTACATAAAGGATTTGTTTTTAAAAATGTATTAAGGTATATTATTATATATTTACCTATGTAAAAGCATTTTGCTACATGTTCAAATATGCATGCAATTTTACAAATCTCTTCACACGTTATTAAACCCTTGAGAAGTTTTGTTTGCTAAGCTGAGCTTTTTTAATGGGCACTTACATTCAACGTGCATCAGAATTCATCTGAATAGTTATGAATTATTTGCTAACAAACCGCAATGATGAATGTAAAAAATTCCTCTCCTTATTTTTTGTTTAACCAGGTGGAAGAACAACGAGGAATTATAGTTAAAATTACTAAAAAAATTATTAAAAGAATAAACTTGTTGATAACTAATCTAATTATTATCAAATGCATGAAGAGGTCCTAAAAATATTTCCATTGAATTTCATATTGCATAATTAAACAATTTAAAAATATGAAATTTGGATTTAAATCTTAATTTTTATTTCTTAAAAACAAAAGAATAAATGGCCCCTTTCTGGACAAAAGAAAATGTTTTCCTCTCTGTGAGTGATTTAATTTTTTAATTTTATAAATTATTTAACCGTAAATTATTTATTTTGTAAAAAATTAGGTCTCATTTACAATGTTTTTCATGTTAAACTTCTCATTGCTTAATGACCGTTCCATGAATCACAAATGCCCGTTGTTGGAGCCAGATGAGTCTTCAAGTGAAAAGAGTTTTCCCATTTTAAACTATGGAGATTTGAAATATTTAAGAACTCCGAATAACAGCGTTTGTGAAGAATTCAACGATTACTCAAACGATGCTTTGTCAGAGGAAAATCTCCTCGTTATCCTCATCTTCACAGCCCCAGAAGAAGTGGAAATCCGAGATGCGATTCGAAAATCCTGGGGTCTTTCCAACGCCATTGAAAAATGGAGATTCGTCCATTTGTTCATTTTAGGAATTGGTCAAAATGAGATTTCTGACGAGTCAGATGACGTAATCCAAGTCGAGTTCGAGGACAATGAGGGAAATAAAGTCCTCAAGCATTTATTAGGATACAAATGGATTTTACAATTCTGCCAAGGAGCTTCATTCGTCCTCAAGATAAATGGAAATGTTTTTCCAAATCTTTATTTGGTTGTGTACTACTTGGAGGAAAGCGCAAATCATGGGACGCAAATCGTGTGCGATTTCAAATCAAATGTTCGCCCAAATAGAAATGAATCCGCGAAGGATTACGTTTCTATTAAGGATTTTGATCGAAGTTTTTATCCTTCTTATTGTGCAGGGGATTACTTCATGAGCGAAGACGCAATTTCAAGAATTTTTTGGAATCATCGAAAACCCCGGGTTTTGGGATCAGACGACGTTTTTATTACGGGAATTGTGAGGGAGTTTGCACATCAGTATTACACAGAAGATATTAGCAATTTGGTCGAGTATTTGAAACCTGGGCAAAATTTCTCAAGAGTTTCCAAATTATTTTACGTGTTTGACTCAAAAGAGAGGTTTTTAAGTGAAGCATTTCGTCTTTTACATCTTATTCATGAGGATCCAATAAATATTCGTATTAATCATAATTGAATATTCAAATATGTATTTAGTAAGAACCTACTAATTTTTAGATAATAAATAGTTAGAAACGGCAATTATTTTTTAAAATTAAGTTTAAAAATAAACATTAAAACAAAAATATTAAAACAGTTGCCTGATTCGTGTAGGGGCTTTTGTTTGCTTTGCTAAATTTTCAATGTTATTTTATTTTTGCGTTATTTTCCTTTTGAACAAACCACAAGCTTCAAAATATATCTATGAAGGAATTTGATTTGATCTTTAAACAAAGTCATTACGTGACTCGACGTCCCATTAAATTTTCAATTTTTCTTCCACGAAATTCAGGAGAAGCGTCAAATGAGATCGTGAGTTTGAAAGATAAATGCGGAAGATGAAGAGAAAGGCGAGAGAAAATCAGATCTTTTGCCTTGCAGCCCTCGTGGAATTCCCAAGCAAGTAATGTGTGCATCTCGCGAGGATCCAACAATCCGGAGAGGAACGACGCCTCGAAAGAGTAATCGGCTACAAAATGAATTATTTATAAAACAACTGAGGAGCCTCGAAAGACCCAAGGAAGAAGGAGTTGCTTTTATAAGTTGAAGATCAATTTCATCCTTTCCACTTCAACCAACGGAGATTTGAGTCGGAGAGATTCAAACAACTTTCACTTCCCTATTTGAATACCAAGATTCTCAAAACATTCCAAGCTTTCAAGGCTCTACATTTTAATTTTCAAAATGAAAACCAACAATTGTAAAACTTAGATAGACTCAGAGTGTAAAAGCTGTTTTTGAGCAAAAAGCTTAAAATGATGTGATTCAAGAAAACGTTTTATTAAATTCTTATAAAGTTTATTACACACACTATTACTATTTTATGTTGAAAGATTACTTCAAAAGAAATGAAAAATAATTTGATTAATTGCGAAAGTAAATTAAAATGTAATAAAAATGACAGTTTAATTTTTTTAATATTCGAAATCCATTCTTGGAATTTCACGAATGAGAGGGAAATATTCATAAGAAAAAACGGAATTTCCTGAATGGGCTAAAACGGAGTGATTTCAATTCAAAGGATGCATTTCAATCCTATTACCAAAATGCTCTTCTTTATGGCTATACTTTCCTCGAATGCGCGGCATTCATTGAACGAATTTCGCGAATTTTGCGAACTCTGCAATTTTTGCATTCCTCCCTTTGTTGTAGTAAGTATTGTTTTCTTCCGCATTTCCTCTATCAACATCGATTTTTTATATGAACCTAAATATTTTTCTTTATCTGTTTGTTTTATTATATAAAAATACGAGTGTGAAATACAGATGAGAACCATAACCTTTCTCTTCGTATTAATCCAATGCATTGCATTTTCTATTCACAGAAAAAATAAGACATTTTATTGTTTTTAATCGGATCATATCATTTTAATAAAAATTTATTTATTCAATTCGATCACTGATAATTTAAATTTGATAATTTAATTTGGATACTTACTAGTTAATTCCCCCCAAAAAATTGAGTAAAAATAAAAGTAAATTCCAAATGATAAAGTTTTAAATTGGCTGATTGAATTGTCTTTAATACCACGAGAAATTAAGAATGACAAAGTTGTAATAATTTTGTTTAGTAAATCTCCTCTGAGACATGAAGGAAAGACAGAGTGATGATTAAAATCTGAAGAGTCGTGTGAGGTAATTTATTTCCAAGTTGGAGAGATGTGATGAGAGTTGTAGGAATTTAATTAGTTTCCTCCTCGTGCAAGAAGAGCTGAACGAGCCATAATGAATTATGTGGAATTAATTGCACAAGTTTGGGAAAGAACACATAACACATTTCATATACACACACATAAGAGCTCTATGAATGGACGGCCGCAGCCATAGCCAGATAACATTATAGAAAGAAGATGATTCTTCCTTTTGGGATTCCCCGACTGCGGTGAGAGAAAAGCTGAAAAGGGATTTACTCTTCGTCTTCCCTATAAGAAATTATATAATGGTTTAGGTCCAAGATAGAACATGCCGGTTTAGGTTATACATATAAGGGAAAGTGTGTGTAAGTGTGGGATTGGAGCAAATGCAAAAGGAACCAGAGTGTCCAAATTCTCCTCCTCCCACTGGACCCATACTTCCTCTTCCGCATCACATAAATTTATCTCTCCTAGAACCCGAGGAACCTCAAAAGGTCGAAACTGGAATTAAAAGTATTCTTTTATCTCCTTCGTCTCCCACATTACCGTGGTGATCGTGTGGTCTGGTGGAGAGAAAAACCTGGGTTTTACTATGTATAGCCGGGGCATGCATAGTCCGGGCTATATGAATTGTATATAACTTCTTTCGGATTCGTATTCTTCCTTCATTCTTCTCCCTCTTCAACTTCAGGTTTTTTTGTTCCAAGTGTAGAATGATTTATGGGGAATCTGAATATTTATCGCTCTATTCGCTCCCATGCATTATTTTCCCATCTTCTCTCATTATTCCCTTATTTCGCGCTCCTTTCCTCCCAACAACGTTGATCCCTCTAATGTGAGAAAACTTTCTCTTTTTTTCAAGGCTACTATGGTCGTTTAGTGCAGCCATATGCAATTTTTAGTAGCTCCATCATCATCAGGATCGGATTGGGTGTTTTTATTGCGAAAAATGTAGTGAACTCTTGAGAGAGAGTTTTTTTTATCACGCATTTAAACACGCGTAAGCTCATTGAAATGATGTAATGTCTTTATTATCTAATTTTGTGGCCTTTTGGAACATGGCGAGTCTCGACAAATTTAACGTATTTTTTACTCGGGTAATAAAAATGCCAATTTATTGGGGTTTTAGGACTTTTAAGTATAACAAATAACGAGCGAGGAAGTTTTATATTGCTTCTAATAAGACTGATTGCATTGAAGACTTTCAGCGAAGTTAGAAATTAATCTGATATAATCAAAGTAAAGGATTGTTAAATTCCAGGATTTGCTCTTAGATTTTAAATGGGACTTTAAAATTAATAGATGTAATAATTTATTAAATATGTTCAATACAAGGATTTTATATTTTATGAAGGATTTAATCCAAAATACTTTACAGAAGATGATTATAAAGTACATACTTGAATTACATCATGACAGAGCATTTATAATTAAAAATGCAAAAAATAACGCATTGAAAAGTTCATTATTTTAATAATTTATTAAATTTATAAATGGACAATTAAAATGATTTCTCTATTTATTACCTCAATCCAAAATTATTTCAAATAGTATTCATAATAATTTTGATTGTGAGTTTTGATTATTTTCTCATTTATTACACCCTATATTTTTCCTCATAAAAATTCCGAGTGTGTAGTAAAAAATGAAAAGAAGAGAAATTGCTTAATAAAACTAAATGGAGTAAAACGATCTAACAACGAGGGCAGGCGAGACGCGAGTATGATTTATTAAATATGAGTCCTACGGTCGTCTGACCGGTGTCGAGTGTCAGAGAATTTAAGATTTATACGTAATTGGAGAATCCCATCTGGAAGAGTCGAGTGAGTCAATTGAACGGACTGTCCCATATTGCATGTCACTCGTCGATGTGGTTGAGGACCCACGGAACTCAGCCCACCCATAAAGAACACAAAACTCCCTTCCAAGGGAAAAACCCCAAGAAATGGAACAAGTATAGAAAAGAAATCTTTAGACGTCTTAAGAGATCTCCACTGCTTTTCCCACAAGATGACTAAAGTGGTTTCCATCCTCCATATAATACATTAGGAGAAGTCTGAATCGCGGACGTAAGTCCAAGTCAGCCGCCCGAGCTAAGTAACCGCGATGAGAAGGGAAAGAAGAGAAAGACCAGACGTTAGGAGAGTATAAGGGAGGAATTAAGCCCATCAATGTCAATTCTCCGAAGAGATAAATAATTGTGAAGGCTCATCGGCCTCCGCAAAATCAATTCTGACAGCCCAATTTCTTTTTTCCACGGGAGCATTGTTCTTAATTCCACACCAGGCACGCATGGCCGTTATTGTTCAGCTCTCCATCAAACGCCTTGAGACCTTTTTATCCTCGCCAAGTCTCAAGGATTCCACGAACGTCTTTCTCATCCGCTCTTCCTCTTTTTCATCATCTCGAACTTCAAACAAAGTTTTGAATTCCTTTTCGTACAAAATCCTTCTAAACAGTTCAACAATTTAATTGCCAATGAAAAAACTTTCTATTTATTTAATTAAAAAAGAATCAAAGGGACACGTGAAAGGTGCAATTGAAAAAATGAATGGATATTTTTTGGATCGTTAGATCTTTCTTTATATATCTACTATTAAATAAGTATTATTTATTTTGTTGAAACCCCTAATTTGTTTACAATTTCTTCAGAAGAATATGAATATATAATATTAAACGAGGTTAAAAGAAAACTAAGAAGATCTTTCCTTTTTATTATAATAGATGAATAGGAAAATGTATTTGTGTGATACTTTTTTCATAACAAGCCTCATTGTTGAGATTGAATTCATTTTTCATCGTTTTGTGTAGGAAAGAAAGGGTTAGAGAAAATGGTGGAGAAATTGGGTGACAAGACGTAGAGGCTGTTTGTCTCAATCTCCGCCCTTCAGCTCGACTTTCGCTCTTCATCCCTCATAGAAAATTCACAGTAGACTAACCTTCTCATATTGAACTCATATGCTTGTAAGCTCTTGGAATGAGAATCGGAACTCATGCGAACAAATTCCAATTAAGGTAACAACTCAAATTACTTTTTCGTCACAATAAACTCATTTCCTATATTATCTAATATAAATCAAGTATTAAATATATAAAAGTATAATATATCAATATATATTAATAAGCATTACATAGAATACAAGTTCAAAAACTATCGTTAAAAATTGAAATTTGATTTAATAAATAATTTATTTTAACCGGAAGTTTCTGCTTAGCCAAAAGAAACATTTTTAACCAAAAGAAAGACGTCAATTAAACTTTAGCTTTTCCTTTACAAGAACATCTATGGGAGAGCGAGGGTAATTAAGAGAGTCAATACAGACAGACAGATTCAATTGAATTACCGGTAGCGCCGACATTGAGGGAAATTGAATTCTCCCTGGCTGAAATCAAAAGAAAAAAGATTTCATCCACCAGTTTCGTCCAGCATTATTCCCTTCTTCCTCGCGTGTTGTTGAGTAGAAAGGCCCGTTAAGACCCCATGCCAATACAATGAAGAATGAAGGAAGAGGGATCGGAAGAAGAAGGAATGGAATGGAAGGAGAGTTAAATGAGAAAGAGGACAAAAGTCAATTGTGAAAAATTCCTCACTTCGCTCTATGGACGTCTCAAAGGGATTTGATATTTGAAATAGAGGAAATTTCACTCTGGGCGCCCCTTCAACCTCCATCATCACCTTATTCCTCTTCTTATCCTTGCCCCAGTTCAGCTTCTCAATTCCAAGAATGGAGACGAGGAAAGTTAGGAAAAATACATTCGAGAAAGTTTTTTCAAACGAGCTCTCCGTTCCTTCTCTTATCCATTTACACCCATTGAAAAGTTCATTTTTGAGACTGTTGGAATTACCCCTGGTTGGACTTTCATTTTTATTCTTCACACCCTTTGTGCGGTTTGTCCTTTAACTTTTGTTGTAATGCCGTGTATTCTTGATTTCTCTCACAAGCCCAGTTTGTAAGTTTGTATAATTTCCTCGTCTGCTTGAGACTTCTTTGGATTCTTTCATAAAACTTTGTAACTACATTCCTGAACGATTTAATAGTTTTTTTATCTTTATAAAATAATTTTTTAACATTTTAAAAGTTCTCCTTTTACTGCACGTTCTTCTAAAATAACAGTTAAAAAATTGAAGAATTCTAATGTTGATTTAACAATTTTTCTTTAATCACCAATGTTTAGTCTTGAGGATTTTAATATTTCTGTTTGAGATATAATATCATAATAAATAAAGAGAATTCTTTTGATTTAAATGGAGAGCGAGGAACAAAAGATATTTGGAGCGTGAAGAAACAAAGTAGTAAGTTGGGACGCAAAAGGAATGTTTTCAGTTGAGAGAAAACTCCTGTTTTCCGCCTATACTTGCTGCCTCTGCTGCTTTCTCCACGGAACGAGAAAACGAAAGTAAACAACAATTCCGGGGAAAAGATCTTTAACAGGAATAAATACAGAGAGATATCCCAACATTGTTTCAGCACAACACTTTTATTTCTCCAACTCTCCTTCATGGTTATCTAACAATTTCCTTTTTGAATCTTGTGTGATAAGACCAATGTTATTATTTCAACCATAAAACATATAAAAGCATAAAACAAAATAGACAAAACAATCTTTCTATACTTTTAACATTAATACCTAAATAAGACTTACTTAAAAGTCTAATAGATATAATATAGGTAGTCGACTATTTATACTAGAATCTATTTTCCTTAATTGAGAGTTCTCCTAACTAATTAACAAATTAATATACTTACTGTTCTTCGATTAAGTGTTGGCGTCCACGTGTTTCAAAAGAACGTGGTAATTTGCATATATGGGACTTATGAAATTAAAATCGCTCTTTAATATGCACTATATTTATTTTCAATTAATAAAAGCAACAATTTATTTAGTAG
>VJMY01001395.1:0-13388 GCA_009869795.1 Neelides sp. FZ-2019 | reverse complement strand
TAGGGAAGCCGCATGATACCGAGAACGTTCTCATGCTCTCGGTAGCATGAGAGCATAGGGGCTATGTTCTCGGTAACTTGAGAGCTTGAGAACATAAATGGTAGCATAACGAGAACATGAGAGCATAAGTGGTGGTGTCACTTTAAATATTTACTTTAAATAAATCATGCGTTTTACATATATATTTATACAATTATAAAATTATCTAAAGCATAGTAGTGAACTCAACTTTAAGATCCTTACTAAATAATTAAAAGTAATCTATATTTTCCAAAATTATGCCACCAAAGTCGGATTCCCTTTACGCTCATTTTAAATTAATTCAAACTAAAGAAGAAGCCAAGTCTTCAAAGCCTAAATACGCTTGTATAAAATGTGACAAAATTTACTCTCAAAATGGAACTCGAATGAGAAATCATATTACAAAATGTAATTTGACTTCACAAACAAGCAACGAACGACAAGGTCAAAGTGTAGCGGACAAGGAAATTGTTTTAAATGAAAATCTTAAGGAATTCCGAAGGAAACAAAATAATTTGGTCCAACCAAAGATCAATCATTTTGTAGATACAATTGATGCACAAACTCAAGTATGATTTAAAGAAATTATAATTTATTATAATTTAATATTTTAATCATAAAATTATATTTCAAATTAATATCTAAAACCTAATTTTAAACAAATAATTACAGAATGATATTTGGAAATCGCTTGGGAAAGCGATCTACTCTGCGGGACTTTCATTTTCGACTTTCGAGACTCCAGAATGGAAAGAGGCATTTCAAAAGATTAGACCTTCATTAAAGTTACCCGGAAAAACCGTATTAGCAACAACATTGCTTGATCAAGAATACGAAGAAGCAAAGGCTCATATTGAAAATGAAATACAAAAAGCTCAATTTATTACTCTTCAAGCAGATGGATGGTCAAATCAACGGTATAAGAGTTATAATTTAGCATTTAGAATAATTATAAAAACAATATCAATAATCATGAATTTGTTTTCTAAATTTGTATTATATTTTAATTGATTAAATAATAAAGTCATTTTTATTTAGGAATGAAAGTATCGTGACGTTTTGCATTACGACGCCAGAACCATTCATCTATGATGTAATTGAAACAGGCATGAATCGACTAACAGGAGAATACATCACAGAAAAAGCTGCAGAAATTATTCGCCAAATTGGAGTCGACAAAATAATTGCAAATGTGACGGATCATGCTAGAAACATGAAGAAAGCATGGAAACTTCTTCTTACAATATTCCCAAGCATCAACTCATTTGGTTGTGTTCTTCATGCATTGAGTCTTTTATGTGTTGATTTGATGAAAAATGATACCATTACAGAGATCAAAGATGTGATCATCACTGTAATGAAAAAGATCAAATACACATCGTATTTAAAGGCCATTTTTGATCAAATTCAAATTGATGAGTACAAGAAAACTTACTCACTTCCATTGCCAGTTCAGACAAGATGGTGTTCGTTAGTTAACAGCCTTAAATATATGCTGAAATTGAAAAAAGCGCTTCAAAAGTTTTGCATTAATGAAAATGCTGTTAATGCAATTGAAAAGACGACTGAAGTCAAAGAAGCTTTTGATAATCTTCTTCATAGTGGATTTTGGAAAAGAGTTGAAGGGACCTACAGTTTACTACTTCCAATATCCAATTGGGTCACAATTATGGAGGGAGATGGTAAATGTCTCATAAGCTTAGTTCATGATGCTTTTCATGATTTGAATGAGCATTTTGAAAATAAAATTGACACTACCATTTTCAGTGAAAATGAAATCAAATTATTCAAGAAGTCCCTCAAAAAGCGAAAGAAATTCGTTATGCACAATATACATCATGCCGCACACCTTCTCAATCCAAGCTCACGAGGAAAATATTTAACAAATGAAGAATATTTTGCAGCCATTGAATTCATTTGCACTTTCATGTCAAGTAAATTAAACTTTTTTGAAAAGGACATCGAAGAACTTCGAGTAGAATTAGCAAATTATAAGAATTCATCAGAATTGTACAGCGACTCTTATTTATGTTCTCTCACGCAAAAAATCGATCCTCTATGCTGGTGGAAATTATTACCAAATTCATCACATCTTCAAAAAGTGGCAATTACTGTTTTGTCAATTTGTCCTTCATCAGTGGCTACAGAGAGGTCTTTTAGCTTGCACAGCTCAATTCACAGTAAAAAGCGGAACAAACTCACAAACAAACGTGCAAAAAAGCTTGTCACAGTTGCACACACATTACGATCAATTCGTAAAAATCCAATGAAAGCGAGATTTAGGCAAAAACAAAGTAAGTTCATTTATTTTAAAATTTGGGATAGCTAACTTTCTAATTAGATATTAATTAATAAGTATATATTAATTAATAGCTATTTTCATTTTTAGAGCCAAAAATGGTGAACATGTCAACACAAGACCAGGAAATTGAGCAAATCTCAACTTTCGAAGAGATCTCGATAAGAAATGAAAACTTGGAAATTCAAACTTTCGAAATACAAATAGAAAATCTCTCTTCACATAATGATTTTAATGAATTTGAACCAGAAATAAAAATCAAGAATGTCGATTTAGCAAGTGATGTTGAAGAATCAATTCCATCTTCGCCTGATTTCTTGTTTGAAACTGATAGTGAAGAAGAAGAACTCTTTAATTCAATTTGCAAAAAGTGAATACTTACTTATTATATTATTATGTATATCTGCTTAGAAAATTTATTAATTGATTCATCATTTATAATTACTTATTAAATTAACTTTTCATGCACATAATTAGTACTATATTGTTGAATTAAATGATTTTTATATAAATTTATGATTTAATTCTATATTTTTAATTGAGTTATTATAATTATAATTAATTAAATGGCAATATTTGAACATTAGTTCTTAGTTAATTCGCTTATATTAGTTTATGCTACCATATGTTCTCTTATGCTCTCATGTTCTCATGCTCTCATGCTCTCGGTAACATGTATCATAAAATTCATGATACCGCAAAACGGCAACCCTAGAGAGCACGGATCAATAGGCTGTAGAGTAGAGGTGTAGGGAAGGAAAGAAGGTTAATGCAAGGGCCAAACGAAGCGGGCAACTCGGTTTTAATTAATAATGGATTTACCAGGTTGTTTTGATGGTCCCGAAATTTTTCTCACCGTCTCTTCCCTCGCTAAAACAAAAAAAGGAGTTCTCCAAGATAGATTGATCGAAGTAAATTGGAATAATGTTGAGTTTGAGAGTGGAGATTGGATTGGTCTCTTCGACAGCGACCCGCAGAAAAACCCGGAAACTCAGCCGCTTGAAAGGATTCCTCTCATTGTTGAAAGAAGCTCAATTAAGACTGAATTCCGACTTGATCGACTTCCTCTATCTCAAGACAATGTTTATTTAGGCTACTGGGTCGCTCTCTACAAAAACGATCAAGTCAACTTGACAAATTCCTTGAGAATCTATCCAACGTGGATGAAAGATCATAAGTAATTAAATTGGCTTATTTGTCTTGATTTAAAATACTTGTTATAATAATAAATATTTGTTCAAATCATGCACTTTTATGATTAAAGAAAGCTAATTTTATGTTAAATAGGGATATTATTGGGGATATGCCTTTATACTCGTTGATGATTCCTGGAACTCACAATTCTGGAAGTTGGAGAGAATACGACGGTCCGAATTCTGACACCGTCTTTGTTCGATACCTTGTCAAGTATTTTGCAATTTTACTCTTGATTTCTTCGATCAGTTATTTTTGCATAGAAGTATAATTGGTACAAAAACAACTAGATCATTTTTACTAAATTAAAATAACTTTTATAAAAAACGGAGTCATTATAGGAGTGCATACTAAATTGAATATTTTATATCTTACAGTCAAGACGAGTCTGTGTATAGGCAATTAATGCACGGAAATAGGTAAACATATAATAATACTTCATTTAAATTAAAATTTTAAATTAATTAAACAATAATTGTTATTAATTAGATTCTGTCTCTTTTCGCTTCATCTTTGTCTCCTCCTCTCCTCATCCCTTTCCTTAATTCGATTCATCTTTTTTCTCTTCAATCAGATACTTGGACATCAGGGTAGGCTTCTATGCCAATTCTGCAGAGAAATTTTGGATCAACCATAACTTTTATCGTATGGGACCTTTGTCAGAACTCGTAGCTGATGTAAAGAAATTCGTCGAGGAGACGAAAGAAATTGTCATTCTCGACTTTCACCGGTTTCCAGTTGGCTTTGACGGACGGAGAGATCGGCATGCTCAACTTGTCGATTATCTCAACACAGAGCTTGGACAATACGCCGTTCCAAGTTCCCTTTGGCCAAATGCAACGCCAAATGAAATATGGAGTTCAAATAAATCAATCATCATTTCCTACGCTGACTCAAAAACAGCTCAACAATTTACATACCTTTGGCCACCTCTTCCACAGGTAAAAATGCAATATACACAATTATTACTTTCATTGCCAGTTTAAAAGAAATGAGTTTAATTTTTGATCTAATTTACAGGAATGGGGTGATAAAAGATCCCTTTCCGAACTTAAAGATTTTTTGGGAGATTCTATGAAGAGGCGAGGTGGAAAGGGGCAGATTTGGGCAGCGATGGCAGAATTCACACCAAAACCTTTAGATGTGGTCCTTAGACCTACTCTTGGCTTACGCCCAATGGCACAAACTGGTAAAGAAAACATTAATAATTATTTAGTTAGTTACTTAATTACACATTAAATGAGTTAATGACCTAGCAATTTGATTTATAGTGAATCTCCCAATGACGTATTGGATCCAGGACAAAACTTGGTATCCTAAAGCCAACGTGATCGCAACAGACTTCTTTCTCGGAAATAACATTATTCAAACCAGTATTAAGTCAAATTTAAGATCAGTCAAATGCGTTTCCCCTTCTTTACCTTTACAACACTAATTTTTTATGTCCGTCGTAATTTGTAATCAAGTAATCATTAATCTTAAAAAGTACACTATGCATCATAATTATTTTTTCATAGAAAATATAAAGTTGGTCGATTTATTTTAGCGTATTCATTATTCATTATAAATATTAGTACAATTTGTAAATTGTTAAATATCATTTTTGAATACCTACACAAACACTATATAATTCTTTATTTTAAAAAGTGCTAAAACATTCGTTCAATTTAACTTGTTAACTGGAATCTTCTATTAAATTGTACTTAAACGATCTTGTGCTTTGTGTTGTATTTACCTTGTTTTTTGATTTTGAAATATGAATATTGAAGTATGTACCTTATAACTCATTGTTATCTACTGTTAAATTCAATAAAATTTATGTACGCCCAAAATTGGGCTTTAAAAAAGAACAAATTCTCATTACATGTATGATGATTAAATAACCTCACTTTCTCAAATTGTAACAAAAGGATGCAGCCTTAAAATGGTAATCGACATCATGTAAAGATCCCTAGTAGGATCGTCAATTCAATGAGCAGTGCTCAATAATTGTCATTGTAATTGCAAATTTAGTATCATAAAGATTTTATTTTACCAGTTGGTGAATAAATTCCACATTGAACAACAAATGAAAAATGATTAATTAATTGATTATACATATAGTATTTACATAAAATGGATTCAGTTAAACGAATTTTATGTACAAATACCATGATTTGAATTTATTAATATTATTTTAAAATTATTAAGTAAAGCAAAATTACCAATCAATGCACAAATGGAGTAAATACAAGTTAAGTTTTCGTGCAAGTAATGATCACAAAAAAGAAAATACCAAGTTTGAAATAATTTTGTCACTTTTGGCTCAATACCATCTTTATATGACCACTTTTTAAAATAATTTTCTGAATAAAATACAAATTCTTTCTAATATTTTGATAACGAATTTAAGATTGAGAAACAATAAATATGTGTAAGCATTAAATCACTTAAATAAAAAAAATCTGAATGTTACTTATTATTAAGACCCACAGTTAACGTAATTAAAGAACATAATCCATTTCATGCCTAATAAAATTATTTTTTCCATCATTCGGTACTCGAGGATAACCAGCAACGAGAGCATCTTGACCTCCAATATAAAGAGAGTTGTAGATTTTCCAATACACATCTCGAACCTTTCTCGCTGGATGAAATAAGCCCTGAAAAAAAATTTAAAAATGCCAATTAATTCTCTCATACAAATTACTCAATGTAATTAAATTTTAAGCATACAATAAATAAAATATTGAATAATAATAAAAGTAGAAAATTCATTCAATACCTGTAGTGTATATTGAAGTATTTTAACACTCAAACGGTTAAAAAATTCAAATATTATCTCCAACTCTAGTTTTCTATAACTTAATATAAAGATAAAACACAGGAATGAGAATAAATTGATAAATAAATTCCTAAGATATTGAATGTTTTAAATAAAGTCTTACTTTTCCACGATGTGATCGTATTCCTTTCCATAGAGGTTTGAGTACGGAGTCAAAGCTTTCAATTCCATAAGGCGTTGCAGCCTCAGCCAAGGCAGCAATAGCCAAAGCCGTAATCGTCCTCACTTTCTGTTGTTCATCCACGAGTCCATGCTCAATAATTTCCACGAGACTTTTCAAATGCGGTAGAATGGCACATCCCATCAGAATGGAAATTTGCTGTACGATTTTAATTCCAGTGTGCCTCGCCTGCCAGGACTTTTTACTTTTACAAACAGCTTTCAAGAACGGCAAGAGCGATGGAATTCCAAGAGCAGAAGCAACCACGGCGAAGGCTCTTGCAGTTGTGTTACGCACGAATCTGTTAAATAAATTAATATATTAGAAAATATTTCTAAAATCAATAATAAATAATGGTGATATTGTATCAAACAAATTGTTAAAAAGTTTCATTAAAATAAAAATTACTCATCAATATTGTCAATATCAGGCCGCATTGTTGAAATCATCGTAGCAAGACCCGCAGCTTTGGCCAAATTAGAAATAATTTCTCGACCTTCGACACGAGCATAATAGTCTTCGTCAATCAGCAATGGTTCAATAACGACCAAAATCTATAAAAAATAAAATTAATATTTTAATTTTCGAATTCGAAACAATTTTCACTTATGAAATTGGATTTACGATAAACATGAAATATTTAATAATAAATCTTACATTAATTAGTAAAAATCTTATTTTGAACTTACTTTGTGAACATAAGGTCGAACCAAGTCATCTAATTTGTAAAGTACGCGATCAATAACTTTGACGAGCAAGTGTCTCTCCTGATCTTCCAAAGTAGGAGACATGAGCAAAGGAAGAATTTGATTGAAAAGGGACCCAGCGCCCAATTCTCTGGCCTTATCAGTTATTTGTCTCAAAGCTGATTTCCTCATTGGCGGTGTCCCATTTTTAATTTTAAGAAGCAACTTCATGATTTTCCTCTCCTTCTGCTCTTCAGGGCTCAAGCTTTCTTCGTCCACATCAATAAGGAGCTTGTCGAAATACTGGGCGTCTTCTGGCTTTAAAAAAGGAAGATTTCCTCCTTTGGGCTGCGAATCAATCAACTTGGTTCCTCCTTTGACTTCATCTTGAATGAAGAACCCTTGCGGTGTCTGTGCAATGGGAGTTGGTGTTGCCGAGAGTTTCCTAGCCGGCGTCCGAATAGGAATGTATCCAGCCGGAGGAGGAAGAACTTTATACCCGTTCGGAAACATCGTATCGAGTTCGTCATCCGAGAGTGGTCGATTCCTCTCATCAATCTCCTTCTCCCATCGATATGCCTGAAGTTGTTCAGGGGTCATTTGTAGAAGTTGACTTGGTGAAGGAGTCGCCATGCCCATGGCTTTTGCTCCCATTGGTGTGACGCCACTTGGAGTCATCATGCTCATGCTAGGCGTATGAGGAGTCATTGGAGTAGCCGGGGTTTGTGGAGTCATTGCAACTGCAGGAGTTTCATCCCATCGACTCTTCCTTTTGCTGGCTGACGGAGTCGGAGTGTCTTGAATAATGTCCACGCCACTCCGGTCAACTTTCGGAGTTTCTGCCCATCCGCTGGCATGTCCTGGTGTTTCCCTTTCTGTTTTTGGAGTTTCGTCCCAACGGTTTCTTCGGATTGAAGCTCCACGCATATCCGAATGTCCAGGAGTTGCATGACCTGGAGTCATCGGATGAGCCGGCGTAGCATCCCACATGTGTTGTAGGCCTGGGGTTGCTCCTGGAGTTTCACTTCCTTTAGATCCTGGATGACCTGGAGTTTCGTCCCATCCAGTGTGACCCGGCGTCTAAAATCAAGCAAATAATGTTAGAAAATTGTAATAACTCATATTAAATGCATGATGGATTTCATTTCTTTAATTACCTCCGCATCCCAATTAGTCTTTTTCTTCGCTGGTATTAAATTTTCGTCAGATGCAGTCTGATCCCATCGTCCTCTCTTTTTTGCAGCTTTATCGCCATTTAGATTTAATGTCCCGTCCTTTGCTTTTTCCAATATTCTCCGCTTGACCTAAATTAAAATATTTATCTATTAAATTAAATATCTTTTCATTTAAGATTTGAAAATGTTTAGCTATATAGCGACTCGCTTACCTCTGATTCCTCCTTTTGAAGACGTCTCTCCAACATCACCTCGGCATACCCTCTCGCTCCAGCTTGAGGAGTTTTTCCGCCTAGAGAACACAAAGAAAACTTCAATGAGAAATCAATCTAATATGATTATTGCCTATATTTTATTAATATTTAAATTCCTAGAGATATCACAATGCTCCTGATGAAGTTGAAAACAATGTTACCAGGATACGCAATTGTCATCTTAAATTTTGAGTCATTTATAACATTTAATAAAAAATGGCGAAACTCATAAATATTAAACAATCAAAAGAAATAATGAGAAAAATGAGGAAAGGAGTGACAAAAAATTGATGTTGACAATGGCGCGAGCTTCTTTCTCAGTCCTTGATTGAGCAACGTACTTCAATGTGATGCGGATGAATTCAAAGCCCCGCAACATCCCGAGAAATGTGTCGACGGGGCAATGATGGCGACATTCATCTTGACAAGGCATATCTAAATTCGCACCTATAAATAATCTCGTTTCATTAGTCAACACGTGTAGCAGTCACACTCGACTCTCACTCTTTGCTCTCCTACTTCCAGAGACCATTCAAGATTTACGGGAGGTCATGCAAGAAATGAAGAAATAGTCAAAATGACGAAAGGCGGAATGAAAAGACTGAGAGTTTTCTCGATACGCACGGACGACTTGACTTACCATGTCCTTCTCTCTTCAATTATTAAATCTCATGGCTCCAGGCTCCTTAAATTTTGGATCTGAAAAGGATTGTAGAGTGGCTTTAGCAAAAGAAATATACAGCCCGTGGTGTGTTGTGTTCCTCAAAAAATGGGGACAAATAACCTCAAATTTTATTGATTTGAAAAAATGAATGAATTCGTTCGGTTTGGTATGATCAAGGCCAAGTCACCACTTACATTTTGTGATTTGGGGAGCGAAGTAAAGGAAGATTCCCTCTAAATCTCTTCCACAGCCTCTTCATAATGATGCACCTGATTTCATTTCTTTGTACTTCAGACTAAATCCGTGCAAATGAACCACATTAAATCTATGTATAGTTGGTAATCATAAAAATATCTCTCCCTACATTTTTCATTCACGCCCAACATTCACTCATTCTTAAAGCACACGTCTTGACTTTTGATTCCAAGGTCTTACCTTTGCCCCATCTCCAATTTCATACAATATTCATATTTGATGAAGAGCACTTAAATCTAGACATGACACACTCTAAAGTCTTAACCTAAAGCTCAAAAGAGTGAACAAGAAGCTTAACCCACCCTCAACAAAAAAGTCGACTCGTTCCGGGGAAATGACCTGCTTCCCTCCTTTCTTTAAGTATTCATTGTGACTTAAGCGTTCCTTGATGGTCGGGATCTTATGAGCAGCAAATGGGTCTTCATCTTTGTCGGCCTAAAAGAAGACATTTTTGAATTAAGAATCATATCATGGAAGTCATGGATTATGGTCAATAAGTTACAAAATACATAATTTAGCAAGCGTTCTTACCTGAGGGATATCTTTGAGAATCGATGAGGGAGCATTATAATTTGGTCTTTGACGAACTCCCTGCTGAGGTTGGATTTCATCATCGTCATCCTAATAACCAAATTACATATTTTAACAACCTCCTATTTAAAAAAATAGTTATATATATTGTAGGAATAATGAAATAAAATATTGTTCATACATCAGCATCGTCATTCGGTCCAATTGAGTCAACGTACATCGATCCATCAAACTTATTCCCTGAGCTATATAGATCAGTATCGTAGAATTTTCCCGAATCTCCAAAACCAATTCGATCCTTCTCAGAGACTTCAGCGGCAGCCGATCGGTTTTTATCTTGAAGTCCCTTAATATGAGCTTCAAATTCTGTAATAAAATAAAACAACAATTAGAGTACAATTCATAAAGTTTATACAATATAGTTTCACCTCTCAATCAAATTAATAAATACTTAAATATAATAATGATCTTACCGCTCTCAACGAAGTTCTTCTTATCCGACATTTTTAACCAAATTGTTAATAACTGACGGCCTCGAAAATCGACTTGACTCTCTCGTTAATTCAAACGCGAGACCCTAAGCCTAGTTAAAATCTAAATGCGTATATCCTGAACTATTAATTTAAATTAAATAACAAGTGAATTAAAGGTCAAAGAATTAATTGCGATTTGTTGGAGAATAAATAGGGCAAAGAAGAATACGTTAAGACGAATTCAAAGCATACAGCGACCATCGGCTGCGCTCTGAAGGCACCAGGGAGAATAAAAATGCCTTCCAAACATAAGCGATTGCGCCATGACTCCTCGGCTATACCTATACCAGAGTCCCGACTAGGCATTTGGCTATATAGAGAAAAGCGACTTTCTCTTGCGCCAATGGAAATATATGGGAGGAAATGGCAACAATGCCATGGATTGCATTGGAATCTAGACCCGGTGAACAGCGGCGTGCTCATCTTCAATTTCTTTCTCATCTCCGAAAGTTGCATCATATAAAACAGGTAAATTATATTTTAATTATTATTTTTCTCAGGCTTTTAACACACTTTTGCTAATATTTTGTGATGGACAGTAAGGATGGCTCAGAGTAAGTTGAACGACTTGGCTGGGAAATTGGGAAATAGCCCAAGAGGTCTTGGCTTGGGACTCAAACTCTTGGCCCTTGGAGGAGCCGCAGTTTATGGAATATCTCAATCCATGTACACAGGTTTGTAAAAGAATTTAAATGTAATGAATATTCATTTTATAATAATGAGTGATTAACAGTATTGAAAATTTATGGGAATGATGAGTAATGTTTGATGGAATTGTTCTTGAATACCTAGTTGAAGGTGGTCAACGCTCAATTGTGTTCAATCGAATTGGAGGGATTCAAAATGACATTTTCGCAGAGGGTCTTCACTTTCGAATTCCTTGGTTCCAATATCCGATCATTTATGACATCCGGTCGAGGCCAAGGAAAATTTCATCTCCGACTGGAAGCAAAGACTTGCAAATGGTGAATATTTCATTGAGAGTCCTTTCGCGTCCTGATGCCCTCATGCTTCCAACGATGTATCGTCAACTTGGACCAGATTACGACGAGAAGGTGCTTCCTTCCATTGTCAACGAGGTTTTGAAGAGCGTCGTGGCGAAATTTAATGCTTCTCAACTCATCACTCAAAGACAACAAGTAAAATATATGCAAAATATGATTTGAATAACGATAATAAGATTTTTTTTTAGTCAATTGATTCAATTTGGTGAAATGTGTTTAAAAATAAAATTATAAATAAGAGGGAAAGCTCCAACTCGGTGCACGTTATAACTCGGAACATGGAAGAGTACAATTTTATAATCATCGCTCGAGCGTCGAGGTAGGATAACATTACCATTGAAATACCGTATAGCCGTATACCATTGAAATCAGAAGGAAAAATTATAATGAATAGCGTTTTAAAACATTCAGAATTCATTGAAGAACATAAGTTATTAGAATTTCCAATGTATTTTATACGGCAGTCACGTGACCAAAACCGAGCAAAACAGGTTTGCAGTGTGAAATATTTTGAATACGCTCCTTCATACACAATTATATATTTTTTTATTCCAGCTTTCATAAATCTTATTCATTTACTATTACGGCTATATTTACTATTACGTTTATAAATTATTATTCAATGTCCACCCAAATAATACTTACATATAGCTTTGAATAGGTAAAGTATAGTAGTAAAGCTCATCCTACGCCCGGGTAATACGCAACGCCCTGCCTATACCTTGTGATTTGCAAGGGACACGTAATAGTTTTTGTGCGGAAGGTACTTTAATTATCCTTAGCTATTTGCTTCTTGTTCTTCTTCCTCATTGGGGTGTTGGTGATTTCGGGGCTTTGAAGCTCTTGACTCCGCCCTTCGAATCTGAGGATCTCGTAGTGCGGCTCGAAACAACTCGAAGACATGTCGCCTTCAGGAGGAGGTTTTGGGTATTTGGCCGAAGAAGGAGCTTCGAACTCGTTGTTCCCCGACTCGATGACCTCGTCCAGCACGGCGCTCCGCTTCATTCGAAAGGTCATGCGAAGCGGGCCGCGGTGGAGCGGCTGGGGTTCTTCACGCGGGTAGACGAGCGAGCGGAGTTCTTTGATCTCATAGCCTGGCTCCCTATACGCCGAGTCGTCGAAGTGGTTGGTGGTGGAGGAAGGAGCCGACTCCGCGTCCAAGACTTCACATGTCCTCTTCTGGCGTCGCTTGAACTTCATGGAGCTCGTTGGCTCCAGCAGGACTTTGTGGCTCCTAAGGGTGATTCGCCCTTCCGAGTCTTCTTGTGTCGTGGAGGATGGCTCGGAACGAGGGAGATTCCGCGAGCTGTTACTCTCACTGCTCCCGCACTCAACCCCAGAATCACTCTGATTGCTCGATCCGGAGCTCGAGCTCGAACACGAGTTTGATCCAGAGTTGTAGCGAAAGTAGGTATGACCTCGAGATCGTCCCACTGCTTTCAGACGTGAGCAGCTCGAATTTCGACCACCGACACTTGACCCGGACGAAGTGGAATTGAAAGACCTCGTGTTCCGGCTCACTCTTCTGGCAGAGAATTTAATCACGCTTTCTATTGGAACGCTAAAGTGTCAAAACAAATCCCATGATTAAAATTCCATTCACTCTTACTATATTATTTAATTAAATATTAACCATGTAGTTTAAAAAGCGTGGAAAGTCATAATAACCCTACGCCATTGTCCTATTTGTTCCCAATATAGTAATTATATTTAGCCCAATGCTTTTCCCATAAAAACGTAAATTTAATCTTTCCATATAAGCAATGAAATAATTAACGATTCATTTTC
>VJMY01001394.1:0-13441 GCA_009869795.1 Neelides sp. FZ-2019 | reverse complement strand
AGATCTAATACTAAGAACAAACTTGTACTTAATGATCTGGGAAGAGAGTGGGGCGAGTAAAGAGAAGAAGGAGTCTTTTGTTGAACCAGACTCCGCCCCCAAACCTCTACATTCACAAACATGTACATCAATTCTTAAAGCTCATTCTTAAGTTTAGTTTCATTATACAGTTAATTAATAAATAACATTTATTTCATATTAATAAGTAAATGATGAAATTAATTTACTTTAATTTTTTGTTTATTGTTTAATTGTAAAATCATTGGATCATATTTTTTATAAATGATAAAATGTTATGAAATTACATCAGAATTAATTCATCAAATTATCACAGTTAATCGATTATCTGTAATTCAAACTAATGCTTTAAACTAGTTTTTTTAGATTTAATTGCATTGTAGATATTTTTATTTAATTTACTAAATATAGTTAATCAAAAGTTGATATAAAAGTATTACTGTTCATTAAACATAATTCATATTTCATAATTCATATCTGTTATAATAATTAAAGTTTTAGCCATATTAAGATAGTTAAATTAATAGGAAATGAATAAATAGTAAGTAGGACTTGAAAGTGAAAGTGAGTAAAACTCTAAGGTATGTAGTCCCTTACAATATCACATAGGCCCTTAAGGTTATACAATGTAACTTTCCCTTATCTCTCTTTTTTATATTACATTTACATGTATGCGTAATATATTGACACATTTGAATGTACATCTTAGGTGTAATTTAAGTGAAAATTTTATAAATTTGGAATATTATTTTAAGTAAGTAGGGTATTAAACAAGGAAATCTTGAGGTATAAAAAGGGCGAGTAGGTAAAGTAAAAGGAATCAGAAACCGAGACGCTGCCCAGGTAGGAGCTGAGGACTGACTTGGATTTGGCCGGGGAATTTGAGAATTTTCACGATCGCCCAGAGTTAAGGATTTTGGATCAAAATTGTACTTTTGTAAGTGTAAAACGGAAGGGGAATAGCAGCAAGCTAACGTCTTACTTCTCCGAACCTCCGCCTTTATTATAAAGAATAGAAATAAACACTCTTCCTCTTTTTGCATTAATCTTTGCCTACTTTCTTTACTATCAAATAGCGGCTACGGCCTGCACCGAAAAATCGAATTCATATATTTGCATAACAATATCATAAAATAAATCAAAATATGCCAGGCTGTAACTCAAAATATTTATTGTAACTCTGGCATAAAAATATGGTTTAGGCAAAATGATTCATTTTTGTTGTTAAAATGCTTCTTTATGGTGTAAATTCACAGTTCGAATCATTGAATTCCCTTTCTAAATTAGATGTTCCTGAAGGTAACCTCATTAAAGTGTTTATCAAATCAGTGAACTCAAGAGGGAGACAATTATTTACGTAAGCGACTGATTTCCATCATAATTAGGTTAGGTTAGGTTAGTTTAGGTTCGGTTTTTATTTAGTCATTTTCCAAGACCGATTATTTCATACTCTAATTTATTATATTAGATAAGTCAATCACAATTTATTTACATTGAAACATAAATATCATGTAAATTTTATAATTTAATTTGTAAGAATTATTCAAACATAATCATATATAATATAATTTATTGAATGTATAAATGCGTCATATTTTGACTCATATTTGAACTATATTTTAAGATTGAATTATATATTATGACTCATTAAAATTCTTATAGAAAGTATGATTAAAAAATTTTCAAAGTTCAAAGTTTGAACATTTATTGTATAAATGGTTATAATTTGTGCTTCGGCTATATGATGACTATAAACTTAATGATTATATGGCTCGATGACTAAATGATTAGAATATATTAGATTTAAATATTCCAATTCACAGACATGATAAAAATACTTTTTTCATTGAACATTCTATTATACATATATAAGTAGATAATCGTTTTTTATATAAGTAGATTTTAGTATAAAAACTTGTATTATCGACCTTCAATCTGAACACTAAATTACAAAATTTAAGACTTCAGATTTTAACTCAATTCTAATATTTGACTTTTTTCAATTACTATACACAGTCCAACTATTTATTTTAATATAATATAATTCAAATTATTAAGAGTAATATTCAAAGTGAATTAAGAAGAATAAAAATTTAATACATTTATCATACGATCGTAACTCTTTGTTTATGTAAGTATTTTATAAATATATATATTTAAATTTTGGGGATTAAAACTAGTGTCTAATCTTGCCTATAATATTAGTATTTTTATAAATGTCTAAATACAGTTAGGGTTAGCGTGTTACCCAAATGTGTAAACTTAACACTCTGCTCGGTTGCCCAATGTAACATACAGAGTAACATTGACCAATAAAACTATTAATTTGATGATTTATTCAACAAACCTATAAAATAATATTATAGAATAATATTTTATAATTATATTAAGCTTGATTATTGAACTCGTTTTAAATCTGAAATTTGATTTCTTCATGTTTCTCAGTGCTATATGGAACAGCATAGTGTAAAATATTGTAGATCTTTTAAGTTTAGATAATCCTAAAAACAATTTGGGTTTGGCTATATTGTGTAACCTTCATTTTTTGTTTCCACGTGAACTAACTATTTAAATTTAATTTAATTTTTATACTAATTTGTGTGTTATTATTTTACTGATTGTTTTTGAATATATCCCAGAGATCCTTTTTAACTGATACCTAAAAAACAATTAATGAACTCTTAGAGGATTTAAAACATCATTAAAAATAACCATTGACATCGTCTTTTCACTGTCAAAATAATAACTCTTTTTGTAGCACTGATCATCACTACCTGTATTTTTAGTTGAAATACATAGTCAGACGCTAAGCAATAGGTGAAGGAGTGCGTGTTGGCTCATCCACTCACTTCCTTTCTTGCTCACTCACTCATTTCCTTCCTCCTTTATCATTAGAATTTTTAGTTATCAGTTAAAAAGGATTCTTAGTCAGATTGATTATTTATAAGTAATATGTCAATAACTATATATATTTTTAACAGATTAAAAGTCAGAACATTTATCTAATACGGAGAAATGAAAATTTTATTCCTTTTGGTTTGTTTGGAAGTTTTATTACAAATTGATGGAACGTCAAATAATGAAACATGTATTCCATTGAATCTTAATCAGTTTAAATGCAAAAATGGCAAATGCATATCAAAAGCTAATGTCTGCAATTTTGATAATAATTGCGGAGATCACTCGGATGAGATTGGTTGTACTCCTTGTTCCGTTGAAGAATTCAAATGCAAAAATAGAAAATGCGTACCAAAAAGATACGTATGTGACCGCGATAATGACTGTGGCGATGGCTCGGATGAGTTAGGTTGTTCGCCATGCAACTTGGGACAGTTTAAATGCAGAAATGGAAAATGCATATCAAAAATTAAAGTTTGCGATAGTTATAATCATTGCGGCGACGGATCTGACCAGTTAGGTTGTTCTAATTGCACCAGAGATGAGTTCATATGCAAAAATAGGGATTGCATATCATCATCTAGCGTTTGCAGCAGTAACAGTTATTGCAATGATAATTCGGATAAGATTGGTTGTTCTCCTTGTACCAGTTATGAATTTAAATGTAACAATGGTAACTGTATATGGAGGCATAAGGTTTGTGACAGTGACAACAATTGCGGCGATGGATCAGATGAAGCTAATTGTGGGATTTGCAACAAATATGAATTTCGTTGTAAGAACGGCAGATGCGTTCCACTCAGTAATGTTTGTGATGGCCATAATGCTTGTGGAGATGGTTCAGACCAATTTGGATGCCATTGAATGAACAAAAACATTGGTAAATAATACAATTTTGATTCTTAAACTTTTAAAATGAATTGATATTTCTCAATTTATCTTAAATATGCTTTAAAAATATTTAATTTTTATTTTACGGTTTAAAACTTTATCAATGTTATTAAAAACAAATATACTTAATTCATTATTATATTATTTCTCTTATATTAACTAAAAATTTTATACCACTTATATAATTAAAGTTTAATTACCATAATTAATATCTAAAGGTCATTATTTAATAAAATATTAATTAAACAATCAATCAAGTATATCTTTATTAACTGTTTAATAATTAATAAAATCGAATTAAAATAAGGTTAAATAAAGATTTTTGTATGTATTAATTAAATTATTCTAAATATAATATTAAATTTTAAATTAAGTGTAATTTTAACTTATTTAACGAATAACATCCCGTTAGGAATTTAGTGCCATAACGGATATGTATGTATAAATAGGAGTGTAGTACTTTGACTTCTTGTAAACATACAGTTTGACAAAGTGCCTTAAATATGTAAATGTAATCATAATGAGCATAATTGGTATAATTAACAAAAATGCGACTTCATTTAACATACTTATGATTATTTTCAAATAAAATAAAATAATAAAGATATAGTTACACAAAAAAGTTCAAATTTAGTATAAATAAAAACTATAGCTGAAATGAAGTGTGTAACACTTGCATGTCAACTTCCTAAGTTGTCCAATAAGAGAAAAATAGGAGGAGTTTAAGGAAAGAAAGCGAAAGTTTTTGGAGAGAATCGAGGCCAGTCGTTGGAGGAAGGAAAGGAAGCATTTTAATAATGAGTGTAACGAAACGTCAAAACGTTTGTCTAGTAGTATAAATCACTTTTTATTGTATTTTTGACTAATTTTATTATAATTCAAAACTTAATTTTTTTAAATTTTAAATCAATCTTAATTTTGAAGGTAATAAATTATAAATTTATGATTTTCAAATTTATACAACTAATATCAATCAATAATAAATAAACAAATAATAATTAAAAATATAATAATAAAAAAGTATTTTAAAATCTAAATAAGTTTTTTATGTTTAATTCTTAGTCATAATTCAACAAGTCTAATCAATAACAACTTTATCATAACGAATCAATTGAATCCTAAAATAATTCGAGATCTTCATAATTTCAGTTTTTGCCTGGACGTCTTTATTTTTATTAAATTAAAACTATTTGCTGTTTATAAGACAGTTTTATAAATTTTTTAAAGAAATTAAGAGTATAAAATGTCAGTCATTTCTCTAACACTTCGGCCACCATTTAGTACAGAGGGAAGTGACAGTTGTAAAGGAAGCACTTAAAAATATTTATATTTTAAAGGTTTAAAAGTTGTACAAACAGCTAAGAAGAATAGGTGAGTATTGACGATAGTGTTAAATCATGCCTGTACCTAATACATTACCGTCTAACCCCATGTATTAATCTATTTACATACCTAATACACTACCCATTACCCCTGTGTTTAAATCTATGCACATACCTAACACATTACATCTAACCACATGTATTAATTTATGCATATAAATAATACACTATTGTCTGATCCCATGCTTAAATAATTCTATTCCCTTGAACACTTACGGTCAATCCATGTATATGTGATTCCCTTATGCCAATATTAAGATAATTCCTTAAAAAGTACCTTATTTCTCAATCTATAATCTTTATACCCCAAGTAATTTCCCTCAATAAATAATCAATCTCGAAATAAATATTCATTATTAGGTCTTTAATATAAAAATATATATTAAGAATGCTTTTGTTTATTTAATAAGTAATGAAAATGATAAATATTTTTAAGATATCAAATTTTTAAATCTCCAAAATTTAATTTGTTTAAAATTCTTTTTTAGGTTGAGTTGACGAATTTTCTTTAAAAAAAGGTGTAATACTAGGAAGTAAAAGAATTAGGATTAGGATTAAGGTGGTACAAAACCCAAAATAAAATTAGAATTAATGTATACGTAAACAAATAGAGTACATGTTGAATTGTGTTTAAATTTTCCAAGAAAAAATAGAAATATATTTAAAAAGGATATTGAATTTCCTTTGAGTTCCTTTTGTTCTTTATTCTACTCAAAAATTTTAAAAGCCTGCATCAAATGAACCATCGACATCAAGTGGACAACATTATCATAACAATTGTTTTAAATTGTACAAAATTGGTACACTAAAACTCATTTGCTTGAATAAAGCATTCTGGATTCAATCCACCTTTTGAGCTGTTTATGGTTTGATTGGAAATTGGGTTACCAAATACCCAATAAGTGACAAAATGTTCAGAGTTACACAAATAAGGATTTTGATAAATTTTTCGCCCTCCAAGAATTTGAATTTGATTTAAGCATCTTTGAACTGCTTCCGGACGACTAAATTTATGAAACGTGAGTTTGTTGAGATAGAAATTTGTAGCAACTGCGCAGTTTTGGAAGCCATTCAATTCCTATATTTAAATTTCGATAATTTTCACTTAAAATATTAAAATAAAATTCAAACTTGATATCTTAATTAAAAATTAAATTAATAACATTATTTTACTTTAACTTGAGCCCAACGTTCTATTTTAAGTTCTCCTTCACGTGAATTGATTGGGACAGAAAGGTGAGCCACTTTATCATTCTCAACTCCCATCATGACATGTTTAGAATTGTCATTAACTTTACATATAATGACATCTCCATGGTCAAAATTCAAACTATTGGAATTGGCAAATGGGATTTCTGTCATTATCGGTTTTGTTAAATCATTCGAAATACTTCTTTTTAATATCACCTTTGTAAACAAAGTTGGCCTTTATTTAAATAAAAAAAATCGTTAAATGATTAATAAACAAATATAAATATTTGTATACATTTTGTTATATATACATCATCTAATATTTATATAACTTAATTAGTCTATATATTTCATATTACCAAAGGATCCAGAAAAATGATTCGACACTGGTCATTGATGAGAGAAAAATTGTTACTACAACAAGAATTTTAACTATTTGCATTTTTTGTTAGACTTTACTTATCTAAGACTTTAAAAAGAGTTAATAATTTTATTAAAATATTAAATCAACTTATTGATTAATAATTGCACTGAATGTGATCAACTAATGTTAACGTCGAACGAGCTTTTATACTTGGAAGATCCTGAAGAAAAATATTCATTATCTAGAAAAAACAAGTTAGTAATAACTTCTTGATTTGGTAAACATGATGCAAAAATTCTGGATTAATATAAATAATTAAAGATTATTAGTAATGAATTTTTGATAGATAGACGCATGACTCACATGAATTGATTGCTACTACTTTAAATTTGATTCATAATCTGTATTAAGAACTGCGTTCCCACATGCTATAGAAACTGACGACATTCTCATGACTCACATATTTCTCTATATATTTTTCTTGGGTAGTTATTGTTTTATCTATTATAACTCCTAATAGGATCTAAACTTTGAAAGTTTGGGTTATTTATGGAATACTTTTTTTTAACCATTCTCTTGTATCCAAAGTTATATTTCTGAGTAAAATTGGGAGATACACATTTGGCTGGGAAAATGCGTTGAAATGTATACAGAGTAAATATTGGTCCAATATGATTAACGGGTTTACTCTTATGATATTTAACTTAAAATTTCTGTCAAAGTCAACCAATAAGAGATCAATGTCAATCCCGATAATATTATTAATTGAAGTGTACCATTCGTTTACCGTACCGTTCGTGTTATCGAGGGAAGAAAAGTGGAGTCAACTATGAAGCCCTGCTTTCTGGGCAATCTCTCAGCTCAGGTGTTTTTAGAGTTTAACTATCTTTTATATTTCTATCTGAATTTTAATTATATATTGCATATCTTATTTTAACAATCCATAAGTTTAATTTACTATCGTTCCATTTCATATCAAGTTAATGATTAGCTCATAGTAATTGATGTTAGGAACAAATGGGTAACTTACCTACAAATTCCTTTCATATTTTTAGGGACCGAATTCATAATCGGGAGGAGCTGAAGGACATCCATTCTCTTATTCATCGGGTTTGTTTGTTGCTGTGGTCCGCTCTTATTTCTTGATAGAAGTTGCTCTTCCCGATGACGTTACAATACACTTTTTATATATTAACACGTTTCCCAAATTGCAATTTTATAACTTAGTTTCATTATATTATATTTCATTCTATTTCATTCTACTTATAATCCTCAACAACGTTTCTTTGTCATTATCAACAATTTGCTTCGGCCTCTTATGAATTCTTTCAAGAAGTTTTGTCTTCATTATTTCTAATTTAATCTTAATAAGAGATAATGATTGATCCTTATTACCTTACCTTATATCTTTTAACTTTTAGTTATATTTGTTAGGAATCTCCAAATGTTATTTATTGAAACGTTTTATCAGTTAAAAATAGTTTCTCGCTTAAAATTTTTCTAAAAAAACCTCAATAATCTGTGTTATGGCCCTTCCTTAAGGTAAGGAGATAGCACATTTACTTTAGGTGTGCTTAAAAATTATAATTTTTATAAATACCTTTCTGCAATTCTTTTCATTGATAGGAAGCTTCTTCTTTTCCAGGCTTTTCGTCTTTGTTTGTTTTTCTTGTATTACACTCCTTATTGCAAGAAATCCTTTTCTCCTTATTGGTCAATGAATGGCACACCCCTTTCCTTTTCAATGTCTGACTCCCTTCTTTCTATTATAGGCTAAGATTCTTTAGATTAGGATCTCAAGATTTACGAGAATTGACCCGACCTCTCTACGTTATTTCCATTTAGATTTTGTCTTTTAGATTGTTTAATTTTATAACATAGGTATGAAGTCAACTCTTGAGCCTTTCAATTATTCGTATCTTTCACCTAGACTTTATGATCTTGGCTTTTTATCTCTTCAGACAATTCCTTTGTCTCTAACCTGGGGTTTCCTCCCTTTTGAAGGTACATTTATTTATTACGTATATTTATTATTTCGAAGTCATAAAAATATCAACCCTTTCTTTGTTATCTTTGTTAACTGCTACTACTTTACGAAGGTACGTTTATTTAGTCACATCATCTTATCTTTTAATCCTCTATTTATCCTTCGGGGTTTTTTTTGAGGTCATAAATGCATCAATCCTTTCTTAACTTTTCCACTTTTAGAATTTCAATTCTGTAAATCTATATCCAAGATCTAGGCTATTGACTCCACTGCCTTGTCTTAACATTTATTTTATTTTATTTTATTTTTAACTCAAAACTCTGATTCCTTACCCTAATTTTTTTATATTAGATGATAAAAATGAATTCCATTGGCATCACTTGAAGTTGGTTAGTCTGTTCAAAGTGAGATCCAAATGTTAAAAAATTCCATTTTAAATTATAATTATTACGGTATAATGATCTTTCTTACAATACTATTGATATAATTAATTTTTTTTTAATAAATTGTCAAAGTCAATCGTATGTAAAAGAATACTAAAAATAATATTTCCTTAATCTCGATCCAATTAACGAAATAAATTTTGACATAGCTGATTATATAAGACGAAAAAGTAATGCTTAAGAAGATCAATAAAAAATTTTTAGCTTAATGAAACATTCCTTGATCAGACAAAGCTTTAGTTTGTTCGTCAGTAAGTTTGAGTGGGAATGATAAAAAACTTAATCTGTTTGTTTGGACTGTTTGCTTTCTCAAAGATTTAACCTCAGTGCCTCATTTTAAGAATATATTCTCATTTTTGCTAGAACTACTCAAGTGTGAAGTCTACTGTTAGTTTCACCTTTTTGAAAGTATCCCGTACTATTATCCATAATAAAATATAATGTAACTCGACAACGCGGTACTGTAAGTTATTTTAAAATTGAATTTATTCCAAAAATTATGTCTAAAGCTTACTTTACTATTAATTATTGAATTTAGTTATTTATTATTTGTATCGAAGCCATATTCTTCTTTGAAATGCATACATTTTTCTTAATATATTTATTATATAAGACGACGAGTAATACCTAAGATGATTCTATTTTTTCACCTTTATTTATCCTTTTTTTTCAAGCATTAATCAACCTTGTTATACTTTAATTTATTCCTTTAATTACTTTATCGTCATTGGCGTCAAAGTCAAATCAAACTTTTAATTTGGATTAATTGAGAAATTCAGTCCAATCCCGATCATCGTATAAGCATCAAAATAAGATACGACACAATTCAAAATCATCATTTGCCCTTCAAGTTTTGCTCCTCCCCCCATGTCTGAATGTTAAATATATATGTTGACTTGTATTTGTCTTTCACCAAAATGACAAAAACCTTATTACAATTCAACATTCCAATGACTATGTTTTGAGGAAAAAGAGTAACTTTTCCCTTCAATTGAATAATAAAGAATTTTAATGCCATATTATTCACTTCCGTTTTAAGGGTCCAGTTTCCTCTTCCAATTTTGGCAATGGTGTATGAAAATTCTAAAGAAAATCCTAATCTTTTAGAAATTCTCTTATTTCCAAGATTCAAATAGAAAGAGAGCTTCTATATTTCAACATAGCTACCAAAGTTAATTTCAATAATCAGTTGAAATATTCATTTTCTAACCCTTAGCACGCTTCTAAACCAAATTTATATCCCATTCCTAAAACTCACTTTCATTAAGTAAGTAATTTACTATTTATTATTGTTCATCAACCAATTTGCATGTTACACCTAATTAATCCAATCAATTCCAAGTTTGTTGGTTTCCCCGCTAAATATAATAGTATTGGGTTTAGTATAAGGAATTTTATTTATAATTAATAATAATAAATTTAAAAATGATATTAATGAACAAACTTGTAATATCTACTATATTTAGCCAATTGCCTTTAACTCAAAAAATTTCTATATCGATCAAATTACGCCCAATTTACAGAGAGACTTTGCCACTGACTCTATTCCTATAAGAAACTCTATTCCTATGAGAATATAATTCATTCATTTCTAATAATCTTTGAGGGAAATATCGCCTGAGCTCCGAATTTATTAACTAAGAGTGTATAAATTAGATTATGTTTGTGTGTGATATTAAGAGAAATGTTATTTGAGACTTCTAAACTTCCGGGCGGAGCTCAAGTGAGGTTTTATCAAAGATTATTACCAATCAATGACTGTGATTCAACCTTCTTCGGCGTGAATCACTTTATAATAAGTGTAGAACCTTCTTCGGCGTGAATCACTTTATGATAAGTGTAGAACCTTTTTCGGCGTGAATCACTTTATGATAAGTGTGGAACCTTCTTCGGCGTGAATCACTTTATGATAAGTGTAGAACCTTCTTCGGTGTGAATCACTTTATGATAAGTGTAGAACCTTCTTCGGCGTGAATAACTTTCCATCAATAATCCCCAGGTTAGGAATAGGGAATCTTCAACTCCATTTTTTTCCCTTCTACACATCTCTTCACTTCAAGCCAAGGAGAAAATTCTCCTCTTACTCCCAAGAAGATCCTATACCTATCAAAGTCTCAAATAACATTTCCCATAATCCATTACTCGCATACCACACACAAACATAATCTAATTTATACACTCTTAGTTAATAAAATGCAAATAAATGCAAAGTCCAATATATGGTTTTTATGCTCATAAATGAACATTAAAGTTTTATTTATCATATATCAATTTATCACGTTTTCTGCACTATGACCTTCACCTTTCTATATGATTAAAAACACTTGCTTTTTCAAATTTGTGATTTGCAAATTTACAATGATGCACATACCATTCTAATCTTTCAAACTTCATCCATATTGAACATCGGACTTGACATATATTGGATTACGTTGTAATTCATTCATTTCTAATAATCTTTGAGGGAAACATCGCCTGAACATCGAGAAATTATGTTATCAAAAATTTTAGAATTTTTTAAATCCTACCCTATATAAAGAGAGCGAGATATTCAATCAAGAAAACATATTTCGTTTATTAAGAACGATTTTACGTTTAGATCTGTTTAGAAATTGCTTAAAATTGATGACGTGATAAAAAAAATTCGAAATGGCAAATATAAAATTGATCATTGTGTTAATTTTCAATATCGGTTTAATTTGGAATATTCAAGGTAATAACATTAAATTTAAAAAAATGTAATATTATAACTAAACAATTTAAATTAAATTGAATAACAACATAATCAATTTTTAATTACTATTTATAATAATTAATTAAAATTTTAATTAGGAACAAGAACCAGGAGGTCAATCACTTGTTCAAAGAGTAATCCATATTCAAGAATTGACTGCGGATATCCGGGAATCCATCTTTCAAAATGTGAAGAAATGGGATGCTGCACCGACTCGACCAACAATTATGCTCATCACTGTTTCATTGGAAATGGGGGCCTTTGTAAATTAAATAAATTATTTAAATAGTTTAAATCCTATAAAACGAGTATTTTAGATGTTTAATTAATTCGTTTTTTAAGATACCCGGTCGGAAACTTGCAATTTTGCCAATCCAATTGATCGTCGTGACTGCGGCTACCCAACAATTACCAAAAGCCAATGCGAGGCAAGGGAATGTTGTTATGATAACCGCGTTGGAAATGGCATAAAGCACTGTTTTTACAAGTCAGGTTCATCTCTAATGTCCCAGTCGGCAATTCCGACAACCACCAGGAGAACTACCACAAAAATGCCGGTTAGGAATTCTCCATATAATGCTGTGTTTGATGGACAAGTTAACCAGGTGTTGTTTGCCGGCTCTGAAAAAAAAGACGGAACAAACACCGCAGGGGCAGGTGTTCATTTATTATACGAATAAAAATTTAGAATTTTATTACATTCTTATTTTCACAATAATATTTATTTTACATGTGAAATTCCTTCCACTGAAACAGGACTGGCAAATTGGGGAACTGATAGTGGAAAAGGCCAGCTTTTGTATGGCCAGGCTCAGCAGAACGGAGGCTTGGTTGGGGCAGAATTGGGTTTCATTAACCACAGGGCTGGAAATCAAGTTGGGGCTTCTCATAAAGTATTATTTGCAGCGGCAGAAGGTGAGAAATAATTAAATTTACTATAAAATTATTACAATTTATAATACTTAATTTATTGAAAAATTAAATTTTTAGTTAAATTTTTAAAAGACTTATCATAATTTTATAGTAATGCTTAAATGGAGAGAACGCTTACACATGTACGTCGATTTTGCTAAAAATTGGTGATAAAATAGTTAATTAGGAATTTTCTATTTTATTAACAAAATTGACGTACATCAGTAAGCGTTCTCTCCATTTTAGTATAATTTGATGTTTGGAATTTTCAATTAGTTGGTGCAAATGAGAAAGAAGCTGCACTCATGGGACGAGCAACAGTTTATGACGGAACTTTCCATGCAGGGCCCGTTGACATCAACGCAGGTGTTGGGTTTGACACCGGGTTGAAAGCTGGAAGGAATGTGGAAGTAAAAGTTTTAGGGATTGGAGGGAAAATTGGTGCGGACGGGATTGAATTCTGTTTCATTGTTTGTTTCGGAATTAATTGGTAATTATTAAGTCATCTTAATTTGAATAGGGAAATATGTTAGTATTTTATTATAGGAAGTAAATCTATTGTTATAATAAATTAATGTTTTAGCTATTAAAATAGAAAATTAATAAATAGTAAGTAGGACT